>MU383999.1:39833-93169 GCA_022495065.1 Xylaria telfairii | reverse complement strand
TTTTTTATTTTTTTTTTTTTTTTTGGGTTTTTTTTTTTTTTTTTTTATTATTTTTTTTTTTTTTTTTTTTTTTTTTTTTTTTTTTTTTTTTTTTTTCTTTTTTTTTTTCTTTTTCTTTTTTTTCCTTCTTTCTTTTCTCTTTTCTCTTTTTTCTCCTCTCGTCTTCCTCCCTGCCTCTACTCTCAGACTCGTGTAACAACAAGACTCTATCGCCTACCATATACATAGGGCTCGTAATACTTGAAAACATAACTTTGTTTCTCGCGACTCGCCCTAACCGCCTACTTAAGAGAGAGGAGAGTTTTGAACATCATGGCCATTGCAGCCGAAATATACTGATCTGTTAAATACATTCACAAAACTATTTCATTAATATACTATTATCGAACAACAGGGTAGACAAAGCATCTCAGCGGTTGTCAACGCGCGTATCATCATCAGCTGAAGCCCATTGTTTAGCTGTTGTCAGTATCTACCTAATTAGCAGTGTTACGGAGTACCTAGAACAAGAGACGGGTGTTAATTAGCAGGAGTCTCCGTGAGGGGTAGCCTGTTATACACTGTGCCTTGTATGTACCTTCTCCACCTAGCTACCTCTAACTGCGCCTAGCGCGGGGCGAGGAGCATCCATCCAGGGAACAGTCTTCTCACTCATCCTTGAAAGGATATATACTTAGACAATCACAACTGATTAAGTACTTTTATATTTCTCACATCAAAAAACCTTTCTTGACATGGCGGACACGGATACACTCCCCGACAATATCGCTATAAGCCGCTTCAATGAACTCTTGAGCCGCTATGATTCTCTAATCCAATCCATTCCATCGGAGAAAGGTAAGAGGTTCGGGTGAGCAATGCATAAGTTCCTCACTTGCACGAATTCCTTACCTGGCTGAGTTCCTTACTGATCAGCTGCACCCCTAGCTCCGAAAACTGGCCAGCTATCGCTCCGGGAACTTGATGAGTATCGGTACGGGGTAGCCGTGGAGACATTTCGATCTGACAAGCCAAGGCGGCAAATGGAACACGACGATGTCAAGAAATTGGTAGACTGGAAGTTGTAGGTGTGCCTTGGAAGATGATAGTGCTGTTTGGGCGCAGTCAGTTCTTCAAATGTCCGCATAGTTATGTTAGCTTACATGGCATTCTAGACGCCACGGAAAGTTTCGACCAACATTGATGAAGCTTGTCTCATCAAACGATGGAGATGTAGTTAAAAAGACTGTCCAGGAGGCCATGGCACAATACTGGCGCGACAACGACGTCACAAAAGCTACAGACGCCATTGCCAAACTGAGAGGTATCGGCCCTGCAACAGCCTCGCTTCTGCTCTCTGTACACGACCCCGAGCAAGTCATCTTTTTCTCCGACGAAGCTTACTGGTGGTTATGTTGCTATGGGCAAAAGTCACCTATCAAGTATAACGCAAAAGAATATCAGCAGTTGAACATTGCTGCGGACAAAATCGCCAAGCGACTTCAAGTAGGCGCCACAGAGATTGAGAAGGTAGCCTACATTGTTATGAAAGATGGCGCCTGGCAGTCTTCCCCTTCTACAAGCGAGCCAAAAAGCAAAGCGTCGACCAAAAAGGACTCGGCTACCAGTCAAGCCACCAATAAAGTGTCTGCGAAAAGAAAACAGAGTTCAACAATAGACACGGACGAAAGGCCAACGCGACGCTCACAACGACTAAAGCCATCTTGAAGAAGTTTTAGTCCATTTATTTTATGAATTATATACAAGCAAGAATGTTTTTATGTATCAATGTGGGAATGAAGTCTAAAGAACTCCAGTCATAATCCCAGCTCTGGCCCAGTGCTGATCTAAACAGTGGGCATTCGAACGCCACACCCTCGACTTAAGCACGGTTCAATTTCCCAGAAGAAACAATTCCACGTTGACACCAGCACAAGTAGCGCACGTGCACAGTAAAAGTTGGGAATAAACAGCAACACAGTATCCCCTGGGCTTACTCAGCCTGCTTAGAATACGTTGGCTGGCGCCAGCACTCTCCTGACATCCAGCTGATCTGATGGAAGCACATTGATGATGAAGATGCCTATAAAAGGACTGATGATGCTCTTCCGATATAGTCGACCATCGCGGAAAGTAGACAGCGCTATATCAAAAAGCTTACCAAAATGATTCGCGCACTGAAAATTGCGGTCGCATTGAGTTTGACTGGCCAGTCAGCATGCAACCCTGTATCAAGCCAACCAGTTATTCGGCAAGCTTCTACAATTGACCGATCAACATTGAACGGAAAATTCTTTGTTGGATACCAAGCATGGTTTCGAAAACCATTCGAGGACAATGGCAACTCGCATTGGACAACGTAAGTGTGACGATGTCTTATAAAATCTTCGCTTGGCTCATGGGGTTGAATCTAGTAACACGCCTTCCCCGGAAGTCGGGCATGGTGAGCAAATAAATGCTCTGACAGACGTACATATTAGCTATCCTAACAGTCCTGTTTAGTGGGCGTCGATATGATTCCAGACGTGACTGGATACCCGGCTGAATGTCTCTTCGACACTCCATTCATCCGTCCGAATGGCTCGCCTGCTCAATTCTACAGCAATGATTGCGATGGCGTTGTAGACCTCCACTTTAAGATGATGGCGGATCACGGGATCAGTGGAGCGTTTCTACAGCGCTTCTATGGCTACATCAATGAGGCCAACGGTGGATGGATCAATGTAGGTTGTTTTCACGTACCAATGCTAACACTCTCTAACAACGGTTATTAGGTCTTAAACTCGGCTAAGGCAGCCGCGGAAAAGTATGGCCGCGGTTTCGTGATAGAGTACGACCTTAACGGCGCAGTTACAGGATCCACAAACGTCGCCGCGACGTTTCTCGCAGACCTCGCAGCATTGAGTGATATCACTTCGTCACCCGCCTACATGCATCATGAAGGCAAACCCGTGATCGAAGTCTGGGGCTTCGGCATCGTCAATGAGGTCACGGCTGATGATGGCGTTGCGATCGTAACGGCCCTTAAGAACGCTGGTTGGTATGTGATCCTAGGCGTACAGCAGGCGTGGCACGCAGAACTAGTGGAGGATCAGCCTGGTCGGTTTGGACCAGTATATCGCCTCGCCGATATGATACAGCCCTGGACAGTTGGCGCCTACGACATAAACAACGTGAGTGATTCTCCGATCCATTTCTTCTGTCTTGGCACCTCCTGGCACGAGTTTTCCTTTTTGAGACAAGAGAGCGTCCACAGAAGCTTCCGAAATGCCCACAAACCACGCTTCCAATGGCGATAACTGACTCGTAGCGTTGTAGTACCAGGGCTTCCTAAATGGGCGGCAGGCAGTCGAGGACGCTGGGGCCCTTCGAGACTTAAGTATCGACAGTAGTATTGTGGTGTGGCCTGGCGGGTCAAGCAGCAACGCGAATCCAAACGAACAGTTCGACCATTTCCCAAGGTGGAACGGTTCGTTTTACCAGATGCAGCTAGACGGTGCTGTGTCGTTGAAGCCAACTTTCATCTTTGGCGCTATGTTTGACGAGGTGAACGAAGGCACTTCGATCTACCCGGTTCTAAGGACTAGTGATTTGCCCACCAATCAGCGATTCCTAGGCATCGATGATGACATGGCCCCCGACGCGTACCTTAGGATGGCTGGAGACGCTGCGGCACGGTTCGCAAACATCTGACAGCAGTAAACTGTATATCTTGTGGCGCCACCACTATCAAAACAATACCAACATATCCATACTCGATCAAATGTACCTAGGCGTAGTAACAACGCCAATCCCATTTAGAATAATCGCATGCTCTTCGTCTGTGGGTATGAGAGATCGATCAATCGAATAGACTCTATGTCCCGAAATCCCCTGGCCCCTGTCGTTCGTATAAGCGAGCGGCAACGCGCACCGTCTGAGGGGGATCCAAAAAGATCTAGACAAATGCCCCAACACAAGAAAGCGTTTTATCAGTTGTGGACGGCGAAGATAGGAGCTGCCCGACGATCCAAACGAGGAAAGAGATCTCCAGGTCGTACCTGGTTTTTATGTTAGACGGTACTGGACCATTTCATGCACAAGCAACTCCGCTACCATCCTTGTAAGGGTTCATCGGGCCTGCAAGGCACGCTCACCGGTAAAGTCCAATATCGATTTCGCCTCATGCGAGCCCGGAAACTATCCCCATTGGTACTCGGTAGACTCGGTAGAAGAAATTCTCCGAAATGCTGGACTGCGGTTCGACGGTCCGTGGAAGCGCCGCACTGGATACCCGTTTCTTCTCTAGTCAATTGCTACTGTGGGCAGTTCCGTCATCAGCCCAAATTGAAGCTATGGCAGAATCATCGCCTTCTGCTGCTCATATTCCTTATGCTTTAATTTGGATATGAAATAACGCGCAGAAATGAGACTAGGGCGATTGGACACCCTATAGTGCTTTTTTGAAGGTTGGAATTAGCTTACTGCACTAATAACAGGAGAACAGCCTTCTTTGGACATCGGAACATCTGGCCGGTGATCAAGATGCTGACCTGCTGTATATGGGCTCATGTCGGTACACATGCTGTAGTGTACCGCATGCCTAGCATGTTGTTACGGGCGGCTCTAGACCCCGTCTCTTCGCTTCGTCAATATGCAAGGTTATCGGCTTCCTCTTCAGTATTGATATGCTCGTACATCCGCTTGTCTTTGAAGTAGTGTCATGGAGAGCGGCCAACGCTCCACTGGCTTCGAACACAAACCACTTTCAGGCTAACACATGAGAAATTTTATGTCCTGTTGCAAAATGACTTGGAAGTTCTATTAATCCTCACTGTGCGACGTTTAGTAATAGTGTCACTCTCGCAAGGCCGAGGTGGCATTTATAACGAGACGTCCTAATCATAGAGCCCGCCCATGACTTGTTCCCAGGGCAGCTCTCTCTCTCCATGAAGCAGGTAACATGGCAACACGCAACATGATGCCCATGTTCGACTCCTCGGAGCCTATCCCGCTCTCCTCCCGTTTCGCCAAACTCAAGAGAAACATGATAGCCTGTCGAGAAAAGGACGTAGCGGAATCCTTCTACCGGCTGCTGCGCGCCCTCCGCAAAGAGGCAGACGACATTGCTGCTAGGGGGTCGGACGTGATCCCCACGATTGATTACTTCGACATCCACGACAGCGCGAAGGCATCGGCGTTCAGAAGGGCACTAAGGAAACGCGGTGTGGCCGTCATCAAGCGTGTAGTCCCGGTCACCGTCGCGCAGACCTGGAAGGACGAGACGCTGGATTACATCGCCGACAACCCGCAGGCGAGGGGCTATCCACAACATGATCCCCAGCTATTCGACCTATACTGGAGCCCAAGCCAGGTCCGGGCGCGCGCGGACTCGCGTCTGCTCGACGCTCAACGGTTCGCCATGCGCACCTGGCACGCCAGCGACGAGCAGGCGCTCGTCAGCGGCGAGTACCCCGTCGTGTACGCGGACCGGCTGCGCGTGCGGACGCCGCACGACACCCCCCTCGCGGGCGCCCACGTCGACAACGGGAGCGTGGAGCGCTGGGAGCCGGACGGGTACGGGGCGTCGGGGACGTACCGGGCCGTGTTCTCGGGCCACTGGGAAGACCACGACCCGTGGGACAGCAGCCCGCGGCTGCACATCACGACGGACCTGTACAACCGCTCGGGCTCGTGCAGCATGTTCCGGATGTTCCAGGGGTTCCTCAGCCTGTCGTCGGTGCCCGCGGGCAGCGGCACGCTGACCGTGTGTCCGATGCTGCAGCTGAGCACGGCGTACCTGCTCCTGCGCCCCTTCTTCACGCCGCGGTACAAGAACCCGGCCGCTGCCATGGCCGACTACGAGATGGGCATGGGCCCCAAGAGGTCCGAGCTAGACTTCCTGCACCCCAACAACTGGAACCTCAACGTCTCGCAGACGAGCATCCTCCACGGCGCCGTGCCGGGCTACGTGCACGAGCTGAGCACCGCGCTGCACCCGCATCTGCAGCTGCAGCGCACCATGGTATCGGTGCCCGATCTCGAGCCAGGCGACTACGTGATCTGGCACCCGGACCTCGTCCACGCCGTCGACGGAACAACCTCGTCCTTCGCGACGCCAGCCATGCCCGCCCCAAGCTTCAGCGCGAACCCATTCTCGCCCTCGTCCAACTTCTCCCTCACCTCGCCGACCACCAACTACCCCTCCTACCCATCGCACTTCCCCTCCAGCCCATCAAGTTCCCGCTCGGGATCTCTATCCAGCTTCAACTTCAGCAGCAGTAGCAGCAGCAGCGGCTTCCCCTCTCTCTCCTCCTCGCCCTCCTACGCCCACAGGCACAGTCACAGCCACAGCCGGAGCAGCGCGCGAAGCAGCATCGGCACGACCCCGATGGCCCACCGCCCGCACCCGCGCCACGCCGCGTCCGACGCCACGGTCCTGTACATCCCGGCATGTCCCCTGACGCAGACGAACGCGCTCTACCTCGCGCGCCAGCGCCGCGCATTCCTGCTCGGTCTCGCGGCCCCCGACTTCTCCGAGGCCGGGAGCGCGTCGTCGGGCGAGCGCGATCACGCCGGCCGCTCGGGGGTCCAGGACGTCGCCGACGCCGGCGGCGAGGACGGGCTCCGGAGCATGGGGTTAACGCCCTTTGACGAGTTCGCCAGCCGGCCGAGTAATAGCAGCAGTAGTAGTAGCAGTAGTAATAGTAATCGCGAGAGGGAGAGGGAGAAAGATGCCCGGCTGATAAGGCTCGCGAACGGGATCCTCTTCCCGGATCGCTTTGATGGCGTTTTGAAAAAGGGTGGAGGGAGGCGGTGATTTCATGATTTCATTCGGCTGGGTATAGGTATGGTGCTTTCAAAAAATGGTACTTGGTTGGTTCTGGGTGTCTAAATTGGGCTTATGGGATACCAACAGGGATGGGGTGTTAGTTTTAATGACCAGGATTAATAGATACGGCCGTCAACTATTACCTATTCATACAAGCGAGACGGAAGACGATATACGGTGCACGGTTTCACGGCTGTTGATTGACTGGGCTGGCAGGAGATGCAATTTCGTAATCATTTGACATTCATGAATACTCAAGTCTTCCTAGAAGGACACAGCCTAGCCCATTCCGGCATTTTTGTACCTCCCAAGAAAACCACCCTATAGATAGAACTGGACAACTCCATCCCAGGTTTTATTTTTCTGGCCTAACACTCTCATGTATTCCCCAGTCCGACTAGGCGTAAAATGGGCCGAGATAATTCTTCGTTAACATGCATACTAAGCCCGCCCAAGGTTTGAACAACGACCGGAAGCATTGCTCCGAGTAAGCCCACTAAACGCCATTTTGGAGAACGAGTTCTGCCCAGCTCGAGCAAGACAAAGAACTCTCTTATTTATCTTTGCGGGTGCCAGCGGGAGGTTGTGTCTCGCCATACTTCTCACAAAGGTTGTTGTACTCGCGGGAGAGGCCCTCGGCCTGCTTCTTTAGGGTTTCGATATGAAGGTCACGCTTCTCAATCTCCTTCTTCAAGCTGGCGATTTCACCGGGCTTGCCGGCGACGGCGAGCTTCTCACTCTCCTTAGTCTTCTTGTCCGTACCCTCATACTGCTTAAGCTTCTCCTCAAGGCGCAGCATGTCCAAGATCATGATGTATGTTCGGTTCAAGATTAGCGACAGGAAAAGTGTGAACCCGCACAGGTACATGTTTCGCTGGCTGTAAAACTTGCGGGCTTGGACTTCGAGTCGCTCGTGGCCCATCATAGCGCTGTAAAATTGTCATTGTTAGTAAAGTTTAACTGGTGACACTTGGTGCATTATAGGAGCTTGTAAACCATATAAAAAAAATTAGGAAATCAAGAAGCCATTTGGCAGTTTGGCCTTGTAGAAGGGGATGCCACTTACACTGCCCCCTTGCTTGATTCAGTAGCGGCTGCCAACTCGATTTGCACACGGTAAACGCGGTTAACGCTGTCAATGAAGAGGATTAGGATGAAGATAAAGGTGATCTTAAGACCGTATTGTATCTTCGCTATGATGGGGTTCTCGGAGAGGAAGCTGGATGGAACAATGTTAGCGAACAATGGGAGTGTGCTGGAGCTCGGGGGACTCGGGCGAGACGTGCGTCTCTGTCGGGCGGCATGACGTACGTAAACATCTTGCGTTTGACGGTGAAGGGCATCGGGATGACGAGCAACATGAAGAGCGCCATCTCTGCTACGAGGAGCAGGAAGACCTGGTCGGTCAGCGTCAGCAAATCCATGGCGACTCTATTCGTCGAGAAACTACGGGCTGCAGAGGACGGGAGAGCATACGAGGGTGTAGTAGAGCGTCATGGTTGACGGTGGTACAGCTTGTCTCGTCTCGTCTCGTCTCGTCTCGACAAAGGGCGCGGCTATCAGAGATCAGAGATCAGAGGTAAGGCTTTGTGATGTCGATAACCGAACGTTGTCAATTGTGGCAGATGATGGGGAAAACAAAGAGGAGGCGAAAAAGCCGTGATGGGGAGCTGTGGCAGCTTTAAAGAGCCCGTGTTGGTTGGTTGGTTGGTTGGTTGGTTAAGGGAAGGTGGCCTTGTCCGGGTGACGATATTGACTGAGCTGAGCTCTTGACAGCAGTGGACAGATGGTGGGGCCTGACCTGATGGACGTTAGCTGGGGGCTACGTCATCGTTTATTTGTGGTTAAGCCCTCGCACCCAAGTAATTGCCTAGGCAGCCAACTACGACCCTGCCGTTAACCTGTCCTACCGAGGACACGCATCCGATACATGCACCTAGAAGTAAACAAACCTATGGTCAAAGAAGTACCTACCTAGGTAGGTACCTACACGTAGGTAGTCGGCCAGCTAGGTACGTAGGTATTGATACATAACTACGCCACATCTAACGTCACCACACTCATATTTAGGAGAACCGAGGCCTTATAATATTTGCTATTTGCTGACTTAATTAAGTCTGGTATTTTGATCGTTAGCTACAGGGTTACAAGCGCAGTAAACTTAAACAGAGCCAACATTTAGCGCCTCGCCAAATCCAGCCCTCATTTGCATTTATCCTCTAACCCTCCGCATCGATTTCGTAGCTGTTAGACTTATGCTTCGGCTGGAACGTAAAGTTTGGATGAGCAGGACCCAAGAACATCTCACTACCCATAATTAGTTCGACTAACCTATTCTGTTGTCTCCGGCCATGGAGGGATGAGAAAGAGACTTACGTGATCTTGATCCAGTCTTTGTAGTTGGTGCTAGCGAGCAGCGTCTCCAAGTCATCGCGGCATCTATACTTCGGGGGGCGGTCCTGGATGCTGGGAGGCAGATGTTCCAAGACCCCGATCGGAATGTATCGGCAGCTGAAGCTCAACCACTCCAGCAGGAATCGCCGCGTGTGACCGAGCCCGATCTCGTCGCTGCCCCAGGCCTCCAGTCCATAGCGGACGAATTTCTCGACGTAGCTGAGCCGTTCGGATGCTGACTTGTCGAGATACTGCCCCCTCTCAATCTCCTCGAAGATCCACGGTTTTATCATGGCGCCTCGCGCGATCATGACTGAGTCTACTTTGGCATTCTCGATGTGATCGAAATAGTCTACGTGCGAGTAGCAGTCGCCGTTTCCGATGAAGTAGATCCTGCCATCTAGTGTGTTCGCCTGAGTGCTCTCGTCAGGCTCCATGGCCGTATCTGTGAGGTCATTCTTCTTGTTCTTGTACGATTGAATCAGCGCCGCGCACTCTGCGATATATTCCCAGTTGGCCTTCTTGGTGTACCGCTGCTGTCTACTACGTCCGTGCAATGTTATGGCCGCCGCCCCGGGCGCCCCTAGCCGATCTCGAAAGTCGGGATTGCCGAAAGCCAGCCTTTCGATAAGTCGTTGGGCTGTCGGTCTGCCGTCCCGGACACCCATCCGAAGCTTCACTGTGATGGGGACGTCCTCAGAGACGGCGTTCATGCCCCGGACCATCTTTTCTAGCTTGTTCGGCGTGTCCAGGAGTCCAGATCCGGCTCCCGTCTGGAAAACTAGGTCGATGGGGCAGCCACAGTTGAGATCGATGACCCGAAGATGAGGCAAAAATCTTGTCAAAGCCTCGGCGGCTTTCATCGCGACCCATGCCTGGTTGCCAGATATCTGTGCTCCCCATTTCAGATCCTTGGCATTATCGTAGCCTTCAACGATATTGCCGCTTTCAGGCGTGTAACGAGGGGAGGCCAGTTCGCTCTCGTGAGTCTTCATGAGAGCCCATTCGTTCTTCTGTCCCTGGATCAGAGGTAGACTCATCGCCATTTCAGAGTACGTAATCTGAGCACCAAGGTCGCTGCAAAGTCTTCGGAAGGGGAGGTTGCCCTGGGTTGTAAGGGGTGCCAGAACGGGCGTTTCTCGCCCGAAATAGATCTTCCGCTTTTCGGAAGGCTTAAAGGGCGGATCTACAAATTGAGCTCTAAGCTCTTCGAGGTCACTAGGGTCGGCTGGTGTATCCTCTCCGCCCTGCTTCCTGTTATAAATCTTGTGCGTGATCTCAGAGTCCCTGTCGAGCCATTTTATATAAGCTTCGGACTTTTCGAGTACGACCTTTTTTCTAGCAAGATCCCATTTGATATCGGACGAGGCAACATTCACTACGCCGGGCCTGGCGTCTTGATTGTCATCGACTCCCGCCTGGTCTCCTTCTTGGACAAGTACAAGCTCTTTCCGCCCGTCCTCGTGTTGAATCTCCTTGGAATGGCTTTTGACAAAGCGGCATTTCCAGCCTGATGGGCAGCGGCCGTATCTCTCGAAGACGGGGCATTTTCCATTCAGGGTTTCGACGTCTGGTCGGCGGCCTTCGGCGAGATACACGCGAAGATCATGGCACATGTTACAGCGTTCGCCAAATTTGCAGGGCTTAGGGGAGAACTCATTGCTCAATACACGGCTGTTGCAGAGTCGCAGTGAGTCCTCAAAGTGGCCAAAGGTGCGGTTGTGGTTCTGCCCCTTCTGCTTTTTCTTTCCTTTTCTGCCGCCACCATCTTGCTGTTGATCTGGCCTTCCGGTAGCATTGTTATTAGAGGCACTAGCACCGGCACCTTCGGCGGCGTCATCGTCAACAACATCTTGAACTTCTAATGATATGAGATATCTTGGTGGGCAGCATATTAGAAAATGGGACCAAAACGACGATGTTTTTCAGTGCGGAACTTACTCTGGTTTTATGGGCGCAATGCCGTGTTTTCGCTCGCGTTGGTCTGTAATTGCGTTGTGGCTGAGCTTCTGTCTCTTTGACGAAGGTTCGTTCACTTCAGAGGTGACACCAGCCTCCCCGGTGCGAACCTCAGCCGCAGCAGGGGGTTCGGACTGTTCCGAGTCTTGCATGACAGGCGGTTTACCAGTCTTGGCTTATTAATTTCCAGTAATTGCCGACTTCCGGCCGGGGGTTATTTTGAAATGACGACCGGGGATGATTAAATGCCGTTCTGGCCCTTAATTCACAAATGAGATCTGTTTTGATGAGAGATCCAGAATTTTTGTCGGCCACAGCGATTTTCATTAATCGAGGCCCATTATTTCCACGGTTAGCAGTCTCAGTGCAGCCTTCTCCCAGGTGGGTCCCGTAATACTTAGGCGGCTTACCTGATCCAGTAACAATGCGGCGTTTGACTGGTCATTCTCGATTAGGTAATAGATATCGTGTTTGGTGTCAGGTAAGGAAGCCTGTACGTGTCGTATGGATCTAAGTCCTTGCTCTTAGCCCAGGCATTTCGGAGATATTGACATAGGTACGGCTAGGATACTCGGTACAATATTGTTTATTTATTCCGCTACTTACCTAGTTTTATTACCCTTCGGCAACCTGGAATAGTGCGGAATTAAAAATAGGTTTAGTTTAAGAGCTACGTCTCTGAGTGCAACAACGTTGAACGGTGGTCCCTTGCGCTAGTGCTAATTAATTACCATAGGCAATGTTTCTCTAAATACTGAATACTGTACAGCACAATGTGACGGAGAGAATTCAAAGTAAATTAGGTATACAAATTGAAGAGTGGTAGAAATAAGTGCATATATGATGCATGTATACTACTACCTTACCGGTTGCAAGGTTGTCTGCTAGCTTAGCTAATTTACCTAGTATAGTTCTGTCCTTACCTAAGCTTCAATGGACGGAATGGCCACTTCCAGATCTAATGGAACTAATCTTTTGAACGAATCCTAGATGCGGGGGATCACCACAGCCCCTTGCTTGGCGATTTCTCTAAGAATCAATTTGATGCAGGGATCGTGGCCAGGCACTGACATCCTCCTGCTGCTCATCATTATCTTACTGTATAGTAAATTTGTTGTCGTTTGGGGGTGGTTGTGCACGCGCTTCCTTTCACTGTTGACATGGTCGGGTCGACTTCTGCCATTCGTCCAATTCAATAAATGACGGCACGCGACTGGATCCATCAGTCGACCAGCTGTACACAGCCAAATCTGCATTGATCAGCCCACAATCCTTGTCTACTGTCTCGCATTTTGTCGAAAAAAGTACAGCACACCGCACCTAATGCCCATATGCACGAGCGACGTGCCCAGCCTCCCCTAACTTAAACGACCGTCACGACGTCACGTCTGGTTAGGACTTGGCGACTCGTCTGTGACCGGGTTTGTGCCCGCGATTCGACAGGACACCCATACCCCGTGCTGATCCAGGTTTCAATCGCCTCTCGAGACTCCAGAGGGCAGCAAAAGGCGAGCTACGAGCGAACGAATCGAACGGCACGGGAACACCATTTTACTATTTCACCATCTCGCTGCCTCCGTCGGACCTGGTATTCCCCCGCCGCCAGCCGTCGAGCCGGTGAGCCAGGGGCGTTCTTGTGACCGACAGCGACGACAGAGACGGCGATGCCAACGGGGGGCACCAATTCGCTAGCCACTACCAATTCCCCCATGTCTGACTCGCGGTCGCATACCTCGTCCAGCAGCCGGTCACGCACCGTGCGCTCGCAGAAGATAGCCGACTCCGACGTGTCCACGCGAAGCGAGGCGTCCGACCGAGCCCTTCCCCTCCGGAGCCACACGCCGGGCCACCTGGCGTCGAAGAGCCAGAGCAGCGGCGGCAACGGGTCATCGCCCAGTAGTAGACGCAAGGGGTCCGAGCCCTCCATACGCCAACGCTCGCAATCCGTCTCCAACAAGTCCGCCTACGTGTCTCCGCCGCCGCAGTCCGTCCCGACCATGCCTCCCTTGGCAGCCTCACGGCGCAATGGCGAGTCTCAGAACGACCCGCAGGCCAGCGCCTCCGCCGACGGCAGGGATTCCGAGTCCCGCCGCCCGCCCGTGATGCGGTCGACGTCCGCCATAGCATCGAAGCCCTCCTCGCTAGCCATCCCGAGCTCGACAGCGCCGCGGAAGCCGACGGCGTCCTCACGACCGCCGCGCGCCGTCCACACGCTCTTCCCGCCTCTCCAAGACCCCTCGACGGCCGCCGACGTGCTCGCGGCGCCCTCGTCCGGCATGTACTGGTCGCGGGCTCCCGTGTCCGGGACGCCGCAGAAGCCGGTGCGAGCGCACACGACGACGCTGATAGGCAACAGCGTGTACGTGTTCGGGGGGTGCGACAGCCGGGCCTGCTTCAACGACCTGTACGTGCTGGACGCCGACGCGTTCCACTGGAGCGCGCCGCAGGTGGCGGGGGACGTGCCCATCGCGCTGCGGGCCATGTCGTGCACGGCCGTGGGCAAGAAGCTGATCGTCTTCGGCGGCGGCGACGGCCCGGCCTACTACAACGACGTCTACGTGCTGGACACGATCAACTTCCGGTGGCACAAACCGCGGATCATCGGGGAGCAGGTCCCGAGCGCCCGCCGCGCCCACACCGCCTGCCTGTACAAGAACGGCATCTACGTCTTCGGCGGCGGCGACGGCGTCCGCGCCCTCAACGACATCTGGCGCCTCGACGTCTCCGACATGAGCAAGATGAGCTGGCGCCTCGTGTCGGGCGCCAACAAGAGCTCGAGCAGCGACCTGGCCGTCGGCGCCCCGAGCAAGCCCCGCGCCCGCGGCTACCACACGGCCAACATGGTCGGCAGCAAGCTGATCATATACGGCGGGTCGGACGGCGGCGAGTGCTTCGACGACATCTGGGTGTACGATGTAGATGCTCAGGTCTGGAAGCCCGTGCAGGTCCCCATCCCGTTCCGGAGGCTCTCGCACACCTCGACCCTGGTTGGCTCGTACCTGTTCATCATCGGCGGCCACGACGGCGACGACTACTCCGACGACGTGCTCCTGCTGAATCTCGTCACCATGTCCTGGGATAGACGTCGCGTCTACGGCCTACCGCCGAGCGGCAGAGGATACCACGGCACAGTGCTGCACGACAGTCGATTGCTCATGATCGGTGGCTTCGACGGGGCCGAGGTTTTCGGCGATGTCTGGATCCTCGAGCTCGCCGTCCATGCGTATTATTCGCAGATCAGCCACTTCACCATCGAGGTGTGAGGCAGCCGGACAAGGATCAGTTTCAATGACCTCTGTTACCGATTACCGTCCGATTTTGAGGATATACGAGACATGTACTATTAATAAGGAGAGTAGAAAAGGCAACCCGCTACGAGATTACGATTTCCCGGTTCTTTTGTCATACAGAGAGCATATACAGCGAGGGGTTGCGACCGGCCATCCAGGTCACCAAAGTTTAATATTCACTACGGTTAGTTGCTTTTAAACAGCGACGGTGTCGGCTTTGGGGGTTAATCAATCGGGGAGGGGTGGTTTATCGTGCTTTTTTTTCTGTATGCTGAGACTACCTATTAGATAAGTAGGTAGTGACTGGAACGGAAATTTTGGTGTGAAATGTCAAACAGGTAGTCGAGCGAAAGTTATACTCTTTAGCAATTGTCTAGCATTTATTTTATTATGATGTGTTCTGCACCTTGATTGTCAACCCGACTTTTGTCTATACGAATCGCTAACCAGATGTACATGCCCTCAGCTTGACGCTTATGAACCAAACCCTAGTGTCAGCCATTTGCCTTACTCCTATGGCTAGAATGACAACACGTAATATACAAAGGGGAGAGGAGAAAATTCAAAAACACTGAACTGCGGTTATACTGTGCCGCGCAACCGAACCGGAACGCCTAGGATGCATGATTTATGTATCGAGCCATCGTGGACATCAATGGTTCACCACTACTGCTTTCGGAGCTGACTCTCTCATCTTTCCCCTTTTTGACATGAGAAATCCGTTTCTGTCACCAGATCGACGAATCTATCAATCTGGTGCCCCCTCCTCTAGATAAGCAAGATGTTCTCGACTCAACCGCATTGTCGTAATTCGTACTCTTGGCGCCGAAGACCCTTCCCAAACTCGATAGGATGGGGTTCTTACTGCGTCTTCGTAGCACCCTCATTCTTGCGCGCAGCGATGCGGCGCTCCTCGGCGGCGACCATGTCCCTCCAGAGATCCTGACCTTCGTACTCCTCCTTATGGATCTTCTTCTCGATCATGTGCTTGTGCTCCGGGTCATTGGGGTCCAAGACCATGATGGTCTCCCAGCGGCCCTTGCCCTGGCGGGCGTCGGCGGTCTCGAAGGCGGCGGAGGCGACGAGGACGGCGAGAGTGAGGCCCTGGGCGTAGACACGAGCCTGGACGAGCTTCTGCGAGGTGGTGAGGAAGCGGTTGCGGCTGACCAGGCCGAGGGCGATGCCCATGGAGGCGACCCAGGCGCCGAAGACGATCGAGTACCGGTTCTTCTCGCCCCACTGGCGGAAGCGCTGCGCCGACGACTCCTGCGACCGCAGGTACTCGGCGTCCCGCGAGGCCTGGTCCTTGTAGAAGTTCATGGGGTTGTTGGCCAGGTGGAAGGCGTTCGAGTGCCGCTCCGCGTTCACGATGGCGCCAAACGTGCCCACCGACGTCACGAGGAAGGCGCGGAAGGGCAGCGTCAGCGCCTTCACGGTGGGAAAGCGGCGACTGGCTCCGAGGACGCCCAGCAGGCCGACGCCTATACCGAGGGTGCCGCCGACCAAACCGCCCTTGACCACTACGTTGTAGTGCGCTCGCTCTTCTTCTGCGCTGATAACCTTCATCTTGACGTTTTCTTCTGTTGTTGCTTTCTACTACCGGTGAAAGGTGTAGGTGGGTTTGATTTCGTTCCTGCGCTGTCTCTTGGGTCGGATCTTGTCAGGCTTTATATAGGTATGCCTTCTCGGCTAGATTACTAGAATATTGTTTGCGTGAAGTGAATGGTTTATAGGTTTGCTAGGTTCCGTGGATAGGTATGTATGTGGTCTGAGCGGATCGTAGGTGGGTAGAGTGAATAGATAGTGGGATGTCGTTATCGTGATGCAGTGAACTAGGTTAGGTACCTCAGTAGGTAATAGGACTTGATTGTAGAATCGGTCGCCACGTTTCACAACTCTTATAGGTCTTATAGGTGTCAAGTATATCTAGTGCGGCCGCAAAGCCCGGGGAGGAATTGGTATCATAGGAACGTTCTCGGTGTTGTGGCCAAAGGCCTGCAGGGTACTGAGTAATCGAATGTTGCGCGGAAAAGAGACCAGGGAGGTGATGCGGATGCGAGGGAGGTGCTGCGCTGGGGATTGCCCGGAGTTGGCCCTTTTTACATGATGTAATTCATTCGCAGTCGCATGATTTTTTGCGCCGCGCCGAGACGTCAGTCTTGCATTACCTGGGTCCCATTCCATTCCCCATTTTCAAATCCCGATCTAATTCCGCAGCTGAGGTGAATGGGTTAATGAGCAAGTTATCGGCCATGCCCGCACCCGCGTAGAAGCATTCCAGTTTTCCGTTTAATTCCACTAGTGCTGGTATATGCATTGCCAGCCACTTAGTATGCAAATATCGACTTCGCCGATTCGCTTAAAGGAAGCACCACAGGTCCCCGGCCAAAAGGTCGGCACTCCGTTTTTCGCCGTCCATTTCGGCGTTTGCTCCCGCTCGTAAGAGCCTTAGCGTCAGTAGGTACGGCATAACTCTCGTGCGACCACAAATGAGCCGTTTTTCTATTTTAGTTATTTTAGTACCGCCATCGACTAACTGCTCTGGTCTCCCTAATTCGAGGCAAAACCATACCGAGTTGCCATTGCCAGCCATTGCGCACACCGAGAAATCACCTCTCGGCTTTGCTGACACTTGTTTGAATTCAAAACAAGGCTTTCAGTCGAATATTTCGCAGCTTGACCGTGGAAGTGATTAGAAGATGTGACCAGCTCGAGGATGACCATTTCGTCAGCTTACTCATAGACTTGGTACCATCATCGACCGCCTATATAGGCACCTACCATTAGGTTTTCTAGAAGAGATGACCCAAAAGAACAAAACGAACAGGACCAGAGATTCGCCAGTCGCACTGACCCAATTATTAATCCAGCAGTCATGGGAATTGGATTTAAGAGCCGTGTTTTCCTCTCGGTGCCGTCATTGTATTGAAAACTGCAATCTCGTCAAGCTCTAAGGATAGATTGTATACACTGAGAAGGACAAGACCTTGTCTCAGGTATGAATCAAATACGGTTTGCGAATAAACTAAATCATGTTTGCGGGCATCCCTTCAGGTAGGGAACTCGGACTCGTGAGGCCTTTCGACTCCATCAAGCTTGGTTCCAAAAAAGTGGGATAATTATGCTACTTGCATATGCAAGATATAACAATAGAACCTGGAGATTTCGTCTAAACGTGGGTTTATTGGGTTTATATTCTTCGTTCCCCCCCCTTTGCGTCCATCCATTCCGTGTACTCACGGTTGGCACAAGACGGCATGATATAATTCATTTACATTTCATACTGTTAATTGAGGTACTGCTTTTTTTACATTTAGATGGTTTAGGCCTTCGAGTCCATCTACAATTCATACTACCAAGAAATATTTGCGCCTCTGAACAATGCCGAGTTGCCTTGCCCACGACAGCACTCAATTCTACGGATAGATCTCTTCTTCCTGGCCCCACGAGTGAACTGCACTGGGCGATTATCGTAGAGGTATGACACATCGATAAATATCGTTTGCAAATGAATCGCATCATCTAGCTATTCATGAGATACTTGCAGCTAATGCGAAGCGGGTATCCAACAAGTCATGCGTTATTGAAACGAAAACATCACGAGTTCCTCAACACATCTTTTCATGCCGCCAGATCAGTGAGAGCTCCAACTAGCTAGTACATCTTCTTGTGGCTCACGGCTGCGATGTGGGGTATATTTTGATGGGTCAGTTCAGTTCAGTCTTCAAGGTACAATTGCTGACAAGTTACATGGCGTTGACCTTGTTATTGCCTATATGGGTGATTTGAAGGCTGGCGCAACCGTCCGTGCGCTCGATAAAGGGAATTGAGTGTCTCTGGGAGAAAGACTCTTCCGAATATACCTTCCATCTGGCGCAAAGCCGATACACTCCAAATCAGTTCATCAGCTCAGCGTCAAAGCTAGACATGGAACATTACGCGTAGCTTTCACGAGAGGTTAAAGGCAGCATCCCGGAGACGGATGACCTGGAAGGCAGCCGCAAGGGTCTTGGTATAGGCTACTCAGTCTAAATGGGCAAGCGAGTTTGTCGTGCGCGAGGCTGCGTGTAGGGGTCCTGGATACATAGCGGGAGACCACTTTCTGGTCTAGCTGTGAAGGCTGCTTGCAGAAGGAAGCGCGTCCCGACATTGCGAACCCGGTCAACGCCGCCCTCCCATCACGCAAGTTAACCACCTCCCCGCCATGACCGGAACAGACCCTGGGAGTGACACAGGCGACTAGCCGTCCACGACTGACGCTGAACGAGTGGATCGGTGATCTTCAGTCGTATGGGTATCGCCTGCTAGTTGTGGTGCAGTAGGGTTATCGAGTACGTGAGCGATAATGCTAAGGAAGAGCACGCTCTGCTTCTACTGTTTCATTTTGTGGCAACACGTTTATTCCACATTTGGATGATGCCCAAGCGACAGCAGCGCTGAAGTTGTACGACGATAGAAACGGGCAATCTACTACAGGGTCACTACCTACTCAGAGCGCGCTGTTACTACACTCTCTGGCTTGGCACGTACCTGACGTACCTGGTCGCGGTTGGATTCCTGCCAGCACCAACAAAAGAGAGCGAGTACAAGTTGCCCAAGATTGATCAAACGAAATTTCAGGCTATCATCACAAAGTCCCTGGGTGGTAGATCTGCACATCGGTAGACAAAAATGAAAGAACAAAAAGGCCCGAGAATGGTAATTCTATAATGATGTTTCCAATACTGAGGTATCTGGTAAAGGCAAATATCCGTTAAGTAAGGCCGAAAATTCGAGAGCCCAATCTCTTTAGTTCTATCGAAGAGTAGAAAACTATTTAATTTCCTCGGTGCAGCCCGTAAACAGGAGGGTTTCCAAAAGGACTTTGCGCCAGTGGTCTGCCGACAAGCATTGCTATGTGTGACAGGCACATGAACGATTGTTCTGTCGTGGTACCTACCTGCATATACCGTCGCCTTGTACTGTATAACTGCGGCTCGAAACGGTGGATGGATGCAGGCTAGAAGCAGTCTAGAAATATTCTAGAAATATCCCTGCCGCTAACCGTACTAGGGTAAACTAAACACCATGAAAACTACCTACTAGTACTGTAGCTAAGAGAAAAGAATGCTATGATCGTCGAAAACACCGCGGTCCCCATCGAGCCCTAAAACAGGGGTCCTAGTGGATCGCATGCCTACTTGGGCGAAAATCAGAAGAGCTGCTCCTCGAGCGGAATATACCTCCTAGGTCGTGACGGAGTGGTCCACGTCTCGTGGTGCCAAGTGGCCTTTGGTAACCAACCTCTCAAGCGCGCCGTGATGCGTGTCCTTGGGGGTTAGTTTTAAGCGCTTTCTTCTCAAAGGAGTCTACACGTGTCCATACTTACTTACTAGAAGAGGCAATGAATAGTAAGCGGTATTTGACTTCGCTCATAAGCCCGGTGCAGAGTTGATGCTCTACATGTTTCTATGTTGTAAGTATACAGTACCCTGTTGTGCAGTGTACCCGTGATTTTTGAGACGCGACTTGCACGGCATGAATTGAGGCAGGGTTCTTCGTCCCCCGACCCTCAGAGACCAATTAGTCGACATTAAAGGTGTCGTGTAGCATGCTATAAAATGGCCTGTAGAGGCTGAGCTGTCGGAAAGAAGTTAGGCGTCGACGGCTGAGGATATATCTCTCGGCATTGGCTCAATCTTCACGATAATAACCAGGATACATCACCTATCCTAAACCGATTAGGCATGTCAGCCGCAGGCAGCAGGTACTGTGCATACCACGCCTGTGTGCATACCGCAGTGTCTTGTTTCTCAGGCAGGTAGGTGTTCACCCAATTCCATGGTAGAGCTAACACCATTATCGGAACCATGTGGCAAACGAGGATGATGTTACACGATAGCGGCTTAAGAAGCTCCGAGAGACTATGTCGATTTTGCATGAACCCCCGCTCATCCCACATAATGCGGAATTAACATTATGGGGGTGATTAACGATCTCATCTCAGCAATTAAGATAGTCGGGAAGCGCTAGCAGGCAGTTCGATCCTTCATAGACTCAGAAGACAGGCAAGAGCGTTTCAAGGTTGCCAAGATTTTCAGGGTCTAACTGAGGTGTTGCTGCTTGCTGCAGGAAGCACGTTGCAGACAGGGAGTCAGGGATCATCGCAAAGTATTTGCTTTTGCCTTGGCAAAGCGGGCGCCTACGATATTGATGCCAAGCAAGTCAACCTCGTGACTAGGTACTGTACAGTACTGCGTAAGGTTTTTAAGAAGCGGTGAGTCTCGAGATTAGTCCCTTTTTACACTACTTACCCGACTGGCACGTGCCATGGCGAGCAATACTTTGATAGGAGGCGATTAATTAGGCTTGCGTGATGAGGACGACATGGACGAGCTTGACAAGCGTGTCAGCAGACACTTGTTGGGATTGAATCCATGCGGCAGAACGAACACCCGGGCACGATGTTAGTTGGAAAGCCACAAATAAGATGCTGAACTGTCAGGTGCGTATGATTGTCAGCTTTGCCATACCTACTATACGTACGGTAGATGGTGCTGTGACGTCGATAGCGTCTGTAATTCGTAGATCTCTTAGTCCTACGAGTTGGCCCGGTACGGCGGGACCTACCTAAATGGTACATTTGGTTGGTGAACGTTGACAAGCTGAGCGACGAGTCTCACAGACGAAGAAATTGCCTTCGATTCGCTGGCGCTGATTCGAAATGTTCCTTGGATAAACGGCGCAGGCCGCCGGCATCAGTTTGATCAGGCCTCTCCGTTGGGCTTGGTCGTCACCTTCATTTTTGGCAATGTGTAGGTATCCTCTTATCAGCGTGTCCCCCCCCGCCCTTTTTCAATATGAGGATGGATAACTGACGGCTGCCTTTTAGTGGACTTATCACGTCCGTATTACGTTTTGTGGCATTCTACAACAAGAGCTTCGTAGCATTGCGTAGCTGATGTCATCCAAGAATATTGGTACCTTGCAGTAGCAGTTGATCATGGCTAAACAAGGCTATTCTAAACCTTGCGAAACTACGCCTCGGGGATCAGATCCCTTTTTCCCACAAAGAGGTAGGAGGCTTGCGACGCTATTCATTATCAAACAGCTATTATTGATCTTCTTTGATGTCCCTTGGCCTTGAACATTCAGGGGGTGTAGAAATGAAGCCGGAAGAGGGACGATCATGATCCATGGTCAAATATTCCGTACTGTAGATTCTATCAAGAGTAGCACTTAGTTACAGTAGCTAAGTAGCACCTATAGCGCCATTACAATCGCCATGTTGCCATCCCTCGATGATCAGGTCTGACCATCCACATGCTGTAGTGTAATTATTGTACTGTATACCTTTTCTTCTCCTCAGTTGCACGGTGCTGGTGCTTGAGGTCGAATCGTAACAAACTTCAGTATCCGCCTTTGTTCGGGGTTCAGCTGGTTAGGCTCGGCACCTTTTGAGGCGACCTACAGTAGACGCTCGGCTTGCAGCCGGCTTTCAGCTGTTTGCCTCGTGGCCCTGGTCTGCCCGACATGCTTAGCACCGTCGTATTGTACCGGTAGTGCAAGTAAATTATGGTTGGAAGGATCCGTGAATAGTGCGCTACAGTACAGTTTTCACAGGAAATACTTGCCTATTTAGGAACTATCTAGTGTCAGTAGTGAAAGCGGACTGGCTGGGTGGCGGTAAGCAATTCTCAAATTAGCATGTGTAATCTGCACATGTCATAGCTTGATACTGTGCAAGGCCGATGCCGTCGTCGGCAAAAGGCTCCTGAAGAGAGCACAGTTGTACAGAAACATTAGTGAGTATATGAGGCCAATCGGAGTCCCGGGGCGGCAACGCGGCGATCTGGATACAACATACATCGGTTTCTTTACTGTGTTTGCGATAGTCAACCACTTTGAAACACGGTCTAGCGGCAGCACCGGTCAGACTTCACCATGTCGGCAATTCGAGTACGTACAATATACACTACCTAGGTAATATTCGGGTCATCTCTTCCAAGATCCCAGCTCCAGCTAAAGCGATTGGTTCTCGAGCAAGGCGTGAGAGCCTCGGGGACCGTGTCGTCGGGTCGAGATCGAAGATGCACGGACTGATGAAGTCCGCTCGAAATATGTACATCACGCGTATGTCCGATGGATACCTAGGTTAGGGCGAGGTTGCTAACGAACCTAGCACGACATCCACTGCACTTCCACTGCTTGACGTTATTAACCGCTCTGGGAATACACAATGTACGACAGGTGCGTAGGTAGGTAGTCAAAAGCTACGTAGGTTAGTGTATAGGATTGGATCTTTTGAGTCATTCTAGAAAGAAGGCTTGACGAGTCCCGCCTTGCACCGCACGTATATGTCTCAGAGTTGTGTGCAGTAGTTGTTCTAAAATGATAATTGGTGTTGTCGAAGAGATGGATTATACCCACTGTGAGGGGTACCCATTTAGCCTTACACTAAACACTGCTCCTCGTACTTTTCGTACAGATCCATGCAAGTACGGAGTAGGTCCTGTAGATATTTATGATGTAGGCAGTACCTATTATCACGTGTTGATGTAACTGTTATCATATGTAAATAGTGAAATCGACATTGTACTACATATTACCTACCTACATGTAGGTAGTGCCTGTCTACTTTGAACCTTAGGTAATCCTATTGACAGCCTTCTTACTGGTCTGCTATACACCTTTGACAAGGCAGACCCTCCTCGCCTTGAATGACAACGTAATATAGATCTGACGATTGGATTATCTCATTCCGCAGTGATGGGATCTCATTTGTTGTGTGATTTGGTCATCGCCGTAAGCGGAAGCTAACGACTCGAGACAGGATTGTCATTGGCCTCATTAGTTTTCTTAGAATCGAGAAATGGAGTCGTTTGACAGAACACCCAAGATGCTGAGGTATCTCTTCTAGCCTAGCGGCGTAGCATCGGGGGCCGTTGGGGCGCAACCCTGGTCCAGGGCATCTTCTTAGCTAGGTAGCTAGCCAGCCTAACTCTAGCGTGCATCAGCTATCGTTAGCTTCCAAAGTCACGGTGTTTTATTGATGTAATGTGTTGTAAGTTGTATGAACAGGTCCAGCTGTGGGCTATTTCATCCGTTATGGCCTCACCGCTTTATATGTTGTGGTACTGAATGCCTTAGGTAAGCGATTTATGACATTCGAACCCGAATTCGAACTCGGCGACAAATTGTTTGTTTTAGGCAAGCAAGCCAAAGTGTAACACTCAAGGTGGATGCGTTCCTCTCTCCCCGAAAATGGCTCTTCCCAGATCCCCAAGGGACTAAAAAATGGAGCTATAAGCATGTTGTACCTACTGTACTATCCTGTACTACGTATTATCAGATCTACAGTAATGCTTGGCTTGTATCTTTCAACCGAAAAAGGACGCTGCTGTGCCTGGTTGTATTGCATAGCCTAATAGTTATGTTCATCTGTTGGGGATCCGATCAAGTTGACCGCCATGTAAGAGCGGTTCGTTTCCCTGCTTATGTCATTGATCAGCGCGTCCCTGGCTATCACAACTCGTCAAATGCAAATACGACAGTCGGACAGACTCTTTGGATTCATCAATAGAACATGTGTCCGTCGTCTGGAAGTATAGTTACAGTAACTACCAACATGACATCTAGGCTCCTACAATTATGTCATGATAGATCCCCATACGATTATTTAAACAGGCATCTAAAAAAGGCCAGAGAGAGTTCATAACGAACGCCTATCGATATATATACGTGTTGTAAGTAGGTTATTGTCTGCGATTGCCCATATATATTACACTAATAATAGTTGAGGACTATACAAACAACTGCCCAATGATATAGATAGGATAAGAAGTTATCGCGGTGTAATTATCATGGTAGATATTAAACTCGCATTGGCATGCTGTACGCACCTAGGTAGGCGTTATTTTGGTCATACTCGCAGCATGGAGTGACGAACCACAAAATGGCTTTTGAGTGGTGGCCACCCATTCGCACCAATCGAGCAAGCCACCGAGCAACCCAAGCAATCAAGCAACAAGCAACCCCCAGGGCTGTCGGTCATCTCTGGGGGTCTTGTTGCATGCAACACTGCAAATTGCAACCTTCATCTGACAATCCTTCCATTGTCTCGCCCGCTGGTGCATGCTGTAGTCGGACGAATGCTACGACAGCCTGAGTCAGAAGAAGAGACGAACTCTATAGGACCAATGCAGTCACTGCAACCCTTCGCCAGCAACGATAGCGGATAAGGCGAACGCATGAACGCACGATGGAGCCAAAAACAGAACGCCTGTTTCTGCTTTCTGCCGGCTGAAGCACAACCCACAGACGCCGTCGGGTTCTTTACCTGGCTGCCCGTGGCTTATACGGTGAAAGCAAGTCATCGCGAGAGTTTGTTTCGGACTACAGAACAACGACGTCGGTGCAACGCAGCATTGTCGGGTCATCACGATGTTCACGATATCTGGTCCTGGGATGTGTTGCTCGCACGAGTCAGTCGGCTAGTAAGTACCTACCTACTTAGCCGTCCACTAGCGCGGTACCATGGCGTTGGCATCACGAGAGAACATTTCGAGACCCACTAGGTACGTAGCCCGACTCCTACACGTAGGTATATTACATTTAACTTAGTACCTACCGGTAGCTCGAACTTGCGCATTCTCCACTCCGCTACTTTATTGAACATTAACTCAGTCCCTTTCCATTACATATAACCTTAGCAGTTGGTTCACACATTCGCCCGATGCCCAATGAGTAGCAATTACCAGTAATGGCGTATTTCACCAATACCCGGAATATACTGTCCAAGCCAGCTCGAGCCTGCGAGTAGTCTACATGTAGGTACTTATTCAGCTTGGTACCCACCGCAGTCCTCGAGATATGTAAGTATACCTACTGCATACAGCACCTACCTACAGTACAGATTGCTGGGTGGACTGCCTGCACTACATGTAGGTACGTGTACATCGATGTAACTGGCAACGCGTGTGCAGTCCGCCACTGCCGCTGCAGCGTTGACGTCGAGCTTCGAGCTGTGACTCAACAACCTTGTGGAAGTGATGTAGTACGTTTATTTACATTAGGTACATACTGTACAGTACCTACTGTAAATGCAGGCATATAGATAGTAGATACATAAGCGGTAGGAAGGTGGTTTGGTAGGATGGGATGTACAGTACACCTGATGTTTGCCGCTCGCTGTTCGCTTGCATCCCCTAACGCCGTTGTGTTGCCATCGTCATCTCATCAGCACGACACGACCTACCTATGTACTTCGTACCTCTCCCACCTCCCACCTCTTAATCATCACCAGTGCCGTATTATAATCCTTGTCGTCCACCCGAGACTCTGGGTGAAGTTGCCGGGTCTCGATACTAATAATCCCCATCCCCCATTCTTGTGCATTCTTATAAGTTGTACAGTACAGTGAATTCTTCTTATCCTTTGGATTCACTATTTCTTTCGCCAGTCTGTCAGCTGATTGGTGCTGCGCACAGAATAAGTACAGCAGCAAATACACCCCCCGGCTTGTTGTGATCCCATCGACCCAAGATCCCTTGCAAGCCGTCTCCGGGTGCATCAGCACTGGGCATCTCTCACGCGATACCTACATAGCAGTGCATCACACACCATACATACCCGTACACCACGCACTGCGCGTGCAAGGGGCCACGTACAGTTCACTTTCGCTTCCGCTTCCGTTTCCGCTCCTGCTCCTGCTCCTGCTTTGTTGCCGTCTCTGCCTCCTCTGCTCCTGCTCTCCTACTGCACCCTCGAAACGGACAACACGCAGTGCTCGCTGTACTCGCTATACTCGCTGTACAGTAGACGCTGTACCGAGCATTTAGGCCACTGTCCAGGTCTCCACGGCGCTCCACCACTCAGTCCCACCCATCCACCTTCCACCTGCACAACCCACGACCAGGACCAGCGCATCCATCCCCTGGTCCAGTTCAGTAGTGCACTTACGCAGGACCTACGCTACCGCCTGCGGCACCCACGCCTCCAGAAACAGACCCAACAGACCCAGCATCTCCCTCATCCTTGCCGGCTTGCCAATCATGAGCCAGGGCTTCTTGGGTCGGTTGTTTGCTGGGCACACTGGCGCTGCCAATCCTGCCGCTAGCACCCAGCCAGGCCGCTGCACCGACTGGTCCGAGGCCAATCCGTCGTCACCTCTTAGCAGCCGTCGCGGGACCGACGAGACGACCAAGTCCAAGTCCAAGTCCAAGTCCAGGTCCAGGTCCAGGTCCAGGTCCAGGTCCAAGTACCAGTCACAGTCACACTCCCAGCACCAGTCCCAGTCCCAGTCTCCAAGGACGGGCCAAAATAATAATCCTAACCTCCACGCTATCCATAATAATATTTCCCATCCCTCCTCTTCCTCCGCCTATCCTTCCTCCGCCGCCGCCGTTCTCGCTGTTGCTCTGACTGCTGCTCCCACTCCCGCCTCTTCACACTCCTTCTCTTCCCCTTCACCTTCGCCACAGCCGAATACTCCTGTCGATCACTTCGGTCTGACTGATCGCATCGGCTTGTCGGGTCCGCCACCCAAGCCCATTCGCATTCCCAATCCACCCAACGTTCGCAACTCGCATTCCACATCGCCTGACCCTGCGGGTGATTTTGAGCTCGAATTCTTGGCACCTTCCGACGACGACGGCTTTTGCAACGGCGTTGACGCCAATATGACTACCGGTCCCGCGCTGGACTCGGCCGTTGGCCGCAGTCGCCAGGACTCGTTTGTGAGTGCCGGCCCCAAGCCTATTTCGATGATCAATCCGAACCGCGAACATGCGAATCGAACACGGCGCGAAAGCTTGGCAGGCAGCCTGATGAATGGGATGAGTTGGGGTGGCCTGTCTGTTGGAAGCTTCATTAGAGATGAGTAAGTCATTTTGCCGCAGACCCTCTCGCGGGAGACGTCCAAGACATGTACGGAGTCTCAGACATGTCAAAGCTAACCGTTGATTCATGTAGCCTTGCGATGACTGGTACTTCGCCATTCACCGGCGTTGCTCAGTCGCCGTCGTTCCATTCTAACTCGTACATCCCCAAGATGGAAGCCGAATACCTGCGCGACTTTGTATGTTGTGATCTCAAGCTGGACACAATGCACGATCTTCTACGTCACTATGAGACGGTTCATACCGGGACGAACGTCCAAGGTAATCGAAATGGCAATGGTGTTCGCATGCCCCACAGACTCTCCGTTAGTAGCAGGCCTTCTATCTCCATGGGCTCCGGGCGCCCGGAATCACAGGGTTACCAGAATCAAGGCCAAATGGGCTTCGGCCAGCAGAACCGGATAGCGGGGGCCAACGGCACTTCTGGCATGGGTTTCGGTAACCTGCATGGTGGTAGGCAATCGATGGGCATGGACTCCACTAAGCAGCCTCAGTTGAGCGGCATGCAATCCCACGATGACATGGATACCGTAGGTGACATGGAGATGGATGATGCTGTCGGGATGATGGAAATGGATGAGAGCAGCCACAGAACAATTCAACAGACCCGCCAGCTATTTGGACAACAAAGACCACAACTGCAGCTAAACAGTTCAGGTTTGCCACAGGCCTTGCGAACTTCACAACCACCAACACCCGGTGCCTCCGGCTTCGGCTATCAGAATAACCCGACCGTATCGTCCGTCAATACACCGACACTGACGACTAACCAATCCGGCGTAGGCGGTGCGTCTGATGGCATGATTGATAATTCCTCGTTTGACTTCATGGACCTGAATAGCGCGGTCGGGACTCTAAACACATCGGGGTTGTCAGAGTACTTCATTCAAGACCCGGCGAAGAGACTATATAGTCCGAACGGCACCTCGGCCAACCAGCAACGGGCGCTCCAGCAGCAAATGGCACAATTCGGCCTGGATCAGAGTCAATTCCCTAACATCACAGATCCTACTCACCTGGCGGCGCTACAGAGAGCTATCGCGAACCCCGAGACATTTACAATGCCTCCGGAAGAAGACAAGCCTTTTAAGTGTCCTGTGATTGGATGCGAGAAAGCTTACAAGAACCAAAATGGTCTCAAGTAAGTTTTTTTCAGTTACAGTGTACTTTTAATTATGCCACGGGAGTGTGGTGTTAACCATGCACGTAGGTACCATAAACAACACGGTCACCAAAACCAGCAGCTTCACGAAAATGGGGACGGTACTTTCTCAATTGTCAACCCGGAAACCTCCACACCTTATCCCGGCGAGACTGGAATGGAGAAAGAGAAGCCTCACAAGTGCGAGTATTGTCATAAACGGTATAAAAACCTGAACGGGTTAAAATATGTAAGCCCCTCAATACGCTATATTCAAAACCACAAAGTACATTCCGCTGACCATCTACACAGCACAAACAACATTCATCGGCATGCGAAATCCAAGCCCAAGCAGCAAGCATCCGAGCAAATTTATCCAATAACCAGATGGCCTTTAATGTAGGCAACATTGCACATGGGCTGCCTGGTATTGGCGAGGAGATGCAGATGTGAAGCAGTCATCTTTTCATCGATCCCGACACGAGTTTCCACGGTTAAATGAGGTGGTCGCGGATAATGTCCATTTGAACTCCATCAAGCATACTGGACCGCCGCCAACCGACCCTCATAACTTGTTAAATTCTGTGAAACGAGGTCCAATTGTCCTTCCGAGCTGGGTTGCATCATCCCTTCGGCTCTAAATATTGCTCGTTTCGACTGTACACCATAGAATTTTACGCATAGACTGGATACCCCTTCCTCTGTCCCTTTCCTTCTAATCGCTCTGAGTTCTGGGTACGGAAAAGCTCGCATTTCTCACTTCAGGCGTTTCTGCTTTTTTCCGGCATAATGGTCTACTTATGAATAAGTTTTTCATTTTACTTCAATTAGACGTCTACTAAATTCGGTCTTGCCACCTTCCGAGAGGTAGAGCTACGATTTATGACGATACAAATTAGGATGGATAGTTGCAATCGCCAGTCAAAATCACTTGTACCAAATCATTGGGAGAAGAGAAAACGATGAATGGCATAGATAAAAGTATGGAAAGCCGGATATGGGATAAAATAAGATGGGTGATGTGAGGGTGCACATAGCGATGCGATTGCATTTCGACCACACTCGCCATCACACCTCTCTGAATATTTTCCTACGATAGATCGCGGATCATTTCTCTCAAAGAGAGTGTTCCTAATGCCCCACGGCCCGTTCACGGTGAAAAGAACAGAACTCTTTGAACTAGTCTGCGTCATCTCGATACCATGCCCAAGTTGTAACTCGCTAGTTGCGCGCCTTTCCCACAAGCAACACGCCGTGAAATGCCTAAGTTTTACAATACGTGTTATCTATTTCTACTACGTCTAGACGACCAAAGTTCTGTCTTTTATGGCTCGACTGCAGGTTCGGCTTAGTCACTACTATGATTGATGTCGGAGTGGGGAGGGAGAATAGGGATAGTAGGAGGCGTTGTACTACGGCTGATATGTTAATTGGATTCACCTTTCTTTGGCATTGATCACGTGCGATTATGTCTACCGCTTCTATTTGGTTGATATTTATATAATCGGTTATGCTTCTCCTATAGCTTTACAGCCTCGAGGCCTTCTTAATCTTTTTGATCAATACATCGTTGTTGCTTCACTTACACATCTCACAGGTTTATGGTTTATTACGGGTGCTAGTGCAGCTCTGGAAGCTAAATTAATTTGACCTGAGTCTAATTACAGTAGACTATTGCAGGGCTAAATAAGCCCACCAAATATAACTCGCAACGGACAGACGGGTTGAGACACCAGGTAGTCTAAGTCTGATCGGTCTAGCCCCGGGAGCTGTGATGCTATTAACATTAACATGAACCGCCTCTCCCACGCTAAGGTTAGGCAATCAAAGAGAAAACGCCTGCCTACCGGAAAATTCCTATGGGATGCTACACGGAGGTCCCCCGTCCGTTCCATCACTAGTAGGCAAGTAAGTAGCATTCCTTCATTTTGTCTGTTACTTTAAACCGCGAAAGGAAATGATGCACATGTTAGCTAGAAGTTTGACGAGTCAGCCATGGTCGTTCAATACGAGGCGGCATAGCGTATCATTATCATTTCGTGTCGCTTTCACTGTGTCTCTACTGTAAGTCCTGGTTTCTACTGTATAAACCGTGCGTTACAGGAAAGGCTATGAAAACAGACTGGGTGAGGGATACGAGCGGGATAATAAAACGAATCATCCGTTCGTCGTTCTTCTACGAAATCATACATAAAATACGCGGGTAGGTGAATGAACAAGGTTGGCTTGGGCAGGAAGATTAAGAGATACATACATACAGACAAACATGCATACACCCAACATACGAAGAAGAAGAAAAAGAAGATGAAGATGATGATGATTCAATGACACGACAGCCAAGTCATAAATGAATAAATGAATGACACTCTATTCACGCGTATAGTGGCTCTCCCTAGGCAAGCAGCCGGGATCAAAACATTGAATTGCCAATTTTTCATGAGCGGCATAATTCATCATCCTAGCTATAGACAGAAAGGCAGACACATAGACAGACACATAGACACACAGACAAGTATTGATGTCACCCCTCTTCACCGCTGCCTTGCATTGCAGCAGCAACGATACCCTAGTAAGCAGAAAGCTAGTTGAAAGAGGAAGACACCTAACCCAGCAACTGGATGCAGCAAAAACCACAACCCTGTCAGGATACCAACGCCGACACCGGGGGGTGACACACCCTTTGTAGACCACTAATAATAGTAAACACTCGAAGCAGAACTCTAGATAATGCGTGCCTTCGTTCGACAATCAACTCCACGTGACGCCTGTTCTGGTAATAAAAAAAGCATTGAAAAAAGAGAAGCCTCCCGTCGTCGCTAGTCATAAGATTTCGTTCAGGGGAGAGAACGCCGAAAGCGGCTCTACTGGGAGTAACATGATCCGGGTCCTGTATCAGCTGATCTTTGTGTGTGAGGATGTTTCAAGCAAGATCCATGCCCTCAGAATCATTTTCGATATCGGAGGGGATGGGATGTGTGCGGTCACTGCTGATACTGTCTTTCCTCGCGACCCAGTTGTCGTTTCGGTTGCGGTAGCTGTCGACATAGTCCAGTTCCTCCCCAGCTATGACTCTGCCTTCCATATCGATCTCCTGTGATAATTCAACTAGAGCCGCACGGGGTAGTCGCAAGAACCCTTGAGTGCGGACAATTCGACCCCAATGTGTCAAGCAAAAAGTCGCGGCCCTTTTGCGCAACCAATCTTCGCCAGCTTGACCAGCACAGTACCAGATGATGCATGCATGATCGACATCGAGCTCCTTCGACAACCTATTCACACAGAGGAGTCTAAGGTGGGGAATGTTATATATGTTAGCCATGACCAATAGCCCAGCCACGTCTGAGAGGTCCGTGACTCCGTCATTTGCATGAATGCTATCCGTGTATAGGTAGAAAAGAAACGCTTTGACGACGGAATAAGGCTCAGGAATATGCATCTTTTTAGTGTGGAACTCGGCCATCTGCGCGTTGTAAAGGCGCGCGAAATGCGGCCAGCGAGCTTGGAGAATGAGTTTGTGTACGTGAATTGGAGAGGATGTTGGAGCATCTGGTGCAAGCCAATTCTGATCATCTGGTACCTCCCCAGCACGAATGAGGCCCGAGCTCATCATATCGTCCTCCTCGTAATCACCAGCAAGAGCAGTAATGATAAAGTCAGTCCCACTGCCTGTCTCGGGGGGCTGGTTAAAGAGTCTAGCAAGATCAAGGCCTAACCCTTTCGACGGCTGTTCGTGCACCCTGGTATGAGGGGGATGAGAGAGCTCTGATCGGGGTTCTGAGGCCAAGTTGTTTCCGAGGAAACCATACCGTCGCAGATCAATCTCCATGATATCGCTCAAGTACTCCTCAAACCCGTTCGGACCAATATCGTTTGTGGCGTCTGTAGGGCATCCCAGTAGCCAGGCTTTAGTGCCATCCTCATTCATAGTACAGTAATGCCAGCGAAAGCCCGACTTAAATATTTCGCGGCCTTCCGCTAGTTTCTGCCACCGTAGGGAAGCTAGATCCAAAGCTGACAAGGAGCACTCCTTTGAACCTGTCGTGGCGGCTGGTGTTAAGAAATCAAGTAGAGTACCCGAGGAGTAGATGTGGAAATGCGTTCCCGGTACTTGGGAGGGCACACTAGCACCAGAGACGAACTTCAACATTGACACTGCACCTGGTGCCATAGGGGCATATGTCTTGAGTTGGAATGAAGGCGTGTTGACCTGAGCTGTTCGCGAGTTGGCAGCATATCCAGAAGCGCCTATGACAGACGATGGGCCGATAGAATAGGCGGAGCGGGATGGCTCGGCTGCTCGGCTCATCACTACATGTCTGTCTGAGGTCGAACCGATGTGAGGTGGCGAATCGAAAGCCGGGCTCCCCTTAAGATCCAGCCACCACAACTCGCCCACCTTGTCCATGTCTCCGCTGAGGCCGCCAAAGACCCAAACTCGATCGGCCCTGCACTGATTAGCACAAAGAAAAAACGACAGTCAAACGGGGAGCGACACGCACCAGATATACGCAGAGTGATCGAAGCGTGGGACAAAGCGCCACGATCTGGACCAGGTATATGTCTTTAGATCCAGGTAGCAGATATCGTCCAACACATAGCTATCATGGCCAGTTATACCACCGATGATAAACAACTTGTCCTCGTGGAGGACAGCGGCATGTCTCGCCCGACCTTTGGGTAGAGGGCCAGTCACCTGAGGTTGTATCCAGTGTGCTGTCTTCAGATCGAAGATGATGAGGTCTGAAAGATACGTGCGGTGCTCATTCTCACCGCCGAAAACCAGCAGCTTATCGCCTTGGTACAGCGTCGCGGTGTGTCCTACAAGGCAGGTAGTGAGTTACTGCGCTTCGGCGCTTCAGTCTAGCAGCAAGACATACCCATTCTCACGCCAGGAATGTCCCCGTAATTGTCCACCAGGCTCCATTGATGACTACAGAGATCCAGCTTGAGGACGTGGTTATAGACCTCGTCAGTGTACTGGTCGAAGCCTCCGAAAGCATAGATACTGTCGTTGCCGCAATAGGTCACCGAGGCGTTGACGAGACATGCCGGTCTCTGGCCGAGGGTTCGCGTGACCCGAGGCCGATAGCCGTCCATCATAGCCCTGTTCTTCGGCGGCGAGTTGGGCATGACGAATGTGTTTCCGGAGGAGGCAGCAGAGGGCGGGGTTGGCGCGTTCGAGGTCGAGGGGGTGAGGGAGGCGACGGAAAGAGTGGCCGAGGAGGCATGTGGGAAAGCGTTGGAGCCAACGGGGCCACCGAACAGAGATTGGGCGGCGGCGGATGGCGTCGCGGGATGTGCCATGGTCACAGGAAGCCGAACGGGCTCGGAGGGCGGGGGATGCGAAGTATTGTCGCGATACTGGCCGGTTGCTTGCTATGCCACCACCATCACATGTGAGCGGGTGTTGGCGGCGTCGACGAAGGACCGCAGACCACAAACCCCTTTATGATTACAAAAAGGTGTGCACTGCGTCCGTAGGGCGATGGCGACCTGGTTTGGTGGATTTAGGTTCGAAGATGAGTTTGGGTTGGGAGCTGGGGCTGAGCCGATGGTTTGTGGTTTTCCTTTTCCCTTTGGTACTACTATGTATAGGTATCTAATGTTGATAGGCGATCCTGCCGGTGGCCAGTGGTAAGTGTAGGTCACATTTCGTTGTGGCAGTGCGGGTAGGGTGCGATGCAAGGGGGTGAAATATAGTACCTACAGCGAATAGTGAACCTCAGACGCTGTGAGCAGGCGCTGTCAGCCCAATGAATGGGAAAAGGTGGGGTACTATACACGATTCACTCCGATTCATTTGCCGGAAACCATGTTCAGCTACGCAGTACGTGGGTACGCACTTAACCTACCGTAGGTACCCACCAAACTTCCTGCAGCAGTGGATCTCGCTGGCGGATCGCTAATTACAGTGGGGTTCGGGAAGGGGAAGGGGAAGGGGCAACGCAGCTTGTTGCTGCATCAACGCCCCACCACGAATGTAAATAAAAAGGTTGCTCATCATGAACTCAATTATAGAGTTCTCTTCTTCGTCTCTCACCAAACTTCCCATCTCTAAGACCCCCCTCTATATCAAACCTTACTATCCCACTGCATATAACTACCAAAGTTAGCAACACTTGAGCCTCTTGGAGCTCATCTATCAGACACTATGGCGTCTGCCGCAGTATCAACTCCCATTAAGTCCCACAAGGGCCTCTTCTCCTCCCGTGTCGCTGGCGGCCGGATGCCTCTGACGCCCTCCCCACGTCAGCGCGCAGCCAATTCCCAAGATGCCGCTCGTCCCAGCAAGCCAGTGTATAGCGGAAACATCTTCGCCAAGTCCTCCTCAAGATCGTCCCACCGTGATTCGCCCAAGAGCAACATTGCTCGCTGCGTGGCAACCCCACGGAAGGCCCTTGAATTGGGCGTGTCAGACTTTACCTTGATTGGTACTGGAAATACGAAGACCTCCCCCGTCACAAAGACCAAGAAGGCGCCTCTACGCCAGAAGTCCAACAGGACTACCCTGACCTATGCCGCTGACCGATTCATTCCCAACCGCAGCAACAGCTCGGCCATCGCCAATGTCGGCTCCGGAAAGTTGAGTGTCCCAGGCAGGTCGCGGTCGGGTACCGCTAACGGCGCCGGTTCCTCCTCCGTGCTGTCCGATGCTACAGATTCTGCCATTGCTTCCCTAGAAGGCCTTAGCCTGGATGACGACGAGGACTCGTCGAATCACACACGTCCTTCCCCAAATAGCGTCGCATACCAGGATTCTTTGGCTAGTGCTTGCGGTGTGAACCTCAAGACGAGGATTCTTGAGTTTAAGCCCGCCCCACCCGAATCCTCCAAGCCCATCGATCTCCGCCAGCAGTACAATCGACCCTTGAAGCCAGCCAGCACCAGCTCTGCCCAGTTCAGGCGGCGTATCGCAACTGCACCGGAACGTGTGTTAGATGCTCCTGGTCTAATTGATGACTACTACCTCAACCTGCTTGACTGGAGTTCGGGAAACCAGGTCGCTGTTGCCTTAGAGCGAAGCGTGTACGTTTGGTCGGCTGATGAGGGCTCTGTCAGCTGTCTCTTGGAGACCACCCCCGACACCTACGTTAGCAGTGTGAAGTGGTCTGATGACGGTGCATACGTCGGTGTTGGTCTCGGCACAGGCGAGGTTCAGATCTGGGATGTGGCTGAAGGCTCCAAGATCCGCAGCATGTTTGGACATGACACCCGCGTTGGCGTAATGGGCTGGAACAAGCATCTCCTGTCCACCGGTGCCCGTAGCGGTCTCGTCTTCAACCACGACGTCCGTATTGCTGAGCACAAGGTTGCCGAGCTCGTCTCCCACACCTCTGAGGTGTGCGGACTCGAATGGCGATCCGATGGTGCTCAGCTCGCTACTGGCGGCAATGACAATCTCGTTTCGATATGGGACGCCCGTTCCTTGGCGGTCCCCAAATTCACCAAGACCAACCACAAGGCCGCTGTCAAGGCTCTTGCTTGGTGCCCCTGGAACATGAACTTGCTCGCCACCGGCGGCGGCTCATACGATCGTCACATCCACTTCTGGAACACGACTACCGGCGCCCGCGTCAACAGCATCGATACCGGTTCTCAGGTCACCAGTCTTCGCTGGAGCACCAGCTACCGTGAGATCGTCAGCTCGAGCGGGTTTCCTGACAACTCTCTTAGCATCTGGAGCTATCCCACATTAGTTCGCAACGTAGAGATCCCGGCGCACGAGAGCCGTGTTCTGCACAGCTGCCTCAGCCCAGACGGACAGATGCTCGCAACTGCAGCTGCCGACGAGAGCTTGAAATTCTGGAAGATCTTCGAGAAGAAGGCAGGCTCTGCTGGTGGCATTGGTGCGGGTGCCTCGTCTGGCAAGGCCGAGATGGCTAAGCAAATGACAATCCGATAAGCGACTTCTTGTCCGAGTGGCCTCGGCAGCTACGGCGAACATAACAGTAGGTAACCGTTTCGTTCTAGCATTGTCTGGTACCGGCGATTTAGGGTCACTTTAGCGCGGCGTTGGGGATTCTTGCTACAATTCGACGACATTCCCACGCGATCGAGATTTGGTCATGAGCTACGACACGGAAAACGCCAACAGAGGAGGTCCTTGCATGGATTATCACTAAGAATTTGTATTATAATACCGAGGAGCTGGCGTGCGCCCTCCGTTGTTTTCGGGAGGCGGAAGTAGAAGGAACGGCAGACACGGCGGGTTGACCGTGTCCATGGGAGATGGATTAAGTACTTAACATGTCAATATGATATGGTAGGCTACTACTGGAAACTCGATCCGATTTGACCGTGAACGAATTGCGAAGAATGTTGACTTGAAGTCTAAAGTAAAACAGCGTGGTAACGTGTTGTCACTGAATGACTGTTTGCAGCAACAGCGCTTCGATTGATTGCTTGAGGCATGTGAAGTTCTAAATTCATTTGCTGTTGCATTGTAGGTACCTGCCTGCCTTATCTTATCGGGGCTAGGTCGGGCAGATGGTATTAGCTAAGCAGGCAAATGACGCTACGGAGCATTTCCTTAGGAATTAACAGGACCTAGGGAACTTGACCACTACCTACTATTACCTACCTGGGCACTCGTAGCATCCACCAGCGGCATCGCCAACCAACAAGGCCGCAACACACACCAAGAACTACGGGCAATCAGATGCACAGCACCACATTAGAGATACTGAGAAATTGAGCGAGCTGCCTGCTGGACTTTGGGTCTCGCGGAAGCGCGAGCGCACGAGGGGAGGAGTTCAGGCCGAAGCCACCCGATCAGTGGTTGGCACCGTCCACTCAAGGTTGCAGCCCAGTACCGCCATCTCAACATTAACCATCTCCCTCTGCCGCACTCCAACACGCCACGACTACAGCCTTACTGATCTCAGCCCACCGCCGGTTGCTGCACTACTCGTCTTTGGCTTGCTAGGTCTGTATGCAATACTAGGGAGACCGACCGACGGGGAATACGTAGTTTTGTTATTCTAGCTGCGCATCTCCTCCCCTCTCAAAATCACCAATAACCAATCAACCCATCAGAGCAACTTGCGCAGCTATCACCCAGCGACCCAGCGCCACATCGACCAACATGTCGAACACACAGGTCGGCGGCGTCTACCAGCAAATCATCAACGATGTGATTGCCGCGTCGCGTGTTGATTTCGAGGAAGGCGGTATTGACGAGACAATCTTGGAGCAGCTAAAGAAGGTAAGCAGCATACGTACTCTCTTCCTCGTTCTCGTGCATCGTCCAGCAAGCCAGCGATGACATTCTCCTTCGAAAGTCCATCACCTCAACATGCATCCATCCATTTGCAAGGCGTTTCAAAATGCTTGGGATATGAGAGTTGGGGCGTGGCGTTGATCGTTTGCACTCTCTCTCCTTTGTTCTCCCAGAGACCAGATAGTCGGTCAGCCGAGGGTAGTGAGAACCGGCGAGTTAGGAGAGGGGCGGGCGGCACTATTTGGGGCTTTTATCCCTTTACTACCAGCGATTGAGCCCCGATGACTCAGACCCCCTTCATTGGCCTATTTTGGCATTCAACTCCACTATATTTCACGTGCTCCACTTCCCTAGCCCCTCCACCCTTTCACCCTTACACCCTATTTCACGTCTCCTACCCTGTAGCCTTGCTCAGCTCATAATAAGGCTACACCAACGACTCTCTTACTTGTTCATGACAGCATGATTCCAAGACTGACGCAATAAAATACAGGGCTGGCAGAAGAAGCTCTCACAACAACAGCTTGCTGTCTTCCCTTGGGATCCCAAGCCTGATCCACCCCCAGCTCCCGTCGCCACTGCTCCAGCGCCTCAACCAGCCCCTGGACCGTCTGCGCCTTTGCCCGCTACTAATAGCAATGGTTATGCTCAACCGCAGCAGCCCGCACCCCAGGCTGTGCCCATGCCGATGCCAATGGGCCAACCGTCTGGAGACGTACGCATCAAGACAGAGCCAACGGTGAAGATAGAGCCTGGCCTTGAGGGCAATCAGATGCCTCAACCTATCTCCCAGGGGGACATGAATAACATTGCTCAGCAGCGTGTCATTGCCCAGCTACAGAATCAATATGGTGATCGAGCAGCTGCATCCATCAACAAATTGAGAGAGCAACCTGGTGGCGGTGTCGCGCAGCCACAAAATCAACAGAGAATGGCGAATCCATCAATGCCACAAGCATATCCTGGCCAGTATCAGAATAATCCTCAGCAGCAATATCGGCCTACCACACTTCATAATCCCGCGGCACAACAACAACAACAACAGCAGCAGCAGCAGCAGCAGCGTGCCGCTATGGCCAATGGTCAACGACCACCTCATTCTCAGGTTGATGGAGCTGGCGAGGATGGCGGTCAAGTCGGTATTCTTCTTCATCAGGCCCGCAACGGCGAAACAACCGAGGTAGGCCGAGTGGAGATAGATAGACTGCTTCATGCACAGATTGCCGCAAGAGCTAAGGCTATGGAGGGAGGTGGCCTAATGCTACCCCTCAAACGTACCAATAAGGGCAAGGCCGCTTCCTATCACAAGTCGAGTACTGGTGCTGGGCTATCTCAGTTCGACGGGCCCGACGACGATCTCAAGGATGAAGACCATGCTGATAGCGATGAGGACGCGATCAACTCCGATCTTGATGATCCTGATGATAATGTCGAGGATAATGAAGATGACGAGGAAGGCGGTCAGATCATGCTATGCATGTATGACAAGGTGCAGCGCGTGAAGAACAAGTGGTATGTTTTATTCCTATATGTATTCGATGCTTTGCTGATCTCCTTCAAGGAAGTGCGTTCTCAAGGATGGCGTTCTCAATGTCAATGGAAAAGATTATGTTTTCCACAAGGCGACTGGTGAATACGAATGGTAATCCAAGGGTAAGGATTACCATGACCTCACGGGTAACTGTTCATATATGATCATAGCCCGAAGGTTGGGTGATATGCCAGTCCGCTACCACTGGAATAAGTGATTACTATACCGAATATTGGACTAGATCTTGACCTGGTCAAGCTGAGTAAAGGGCCTTTTAGGCGGCTTTAGGCACCTTGCTGTTATGAAGGATGCGAAAGAGACCGATTGGGTGCATCTTATGCCTTCGTTTTCTATCTAGTATACACTCATATCTACGACCTGAGTTTTACGTTTGGCATGTTGCCAGGAGAATGTCTTCACGAGACAAACCCGATTTCTCCTCCTCTCTATTTCTTCTCAGGCGTCCGGGGAAAGGGGGTTTCTTTTAGACTCAAGTCCACGGACAGAAGAAAGCAGTATGTGGGCTAAACAGCGTTCGTGCCACGTCACGAACAGACGAAGGGCGTCCCAGCAAGCATACCGGAATGCTATGGTGTATAGACAAATGCGAATTGTGTTTTATGAATCTCTCGGGCATTATTTCTGCTGTGTGAAGGCTAATGCTTAAGGGTAAATGCTACGCGGGAATGCGTCTAGTCTCTCAAAGACAGTGTCGCTGAAATGTGATATGGGATAGTCTTTTCATAAGGGTGTTAGCTTCCTGCCGTCGTCCTGCCATGCTTGCTTTTTCATGCACCAACCAGTCGTACGTGTCTCTTTCTGAATTAAGGAGAGATGTGCCGTCTTTTCTGAGCATGTATTAAGCGCAATGTTGCATTTGTTGGTTTGCTGCTATTGTCTTGTGGTACATTTTGTGAGAAAGGGGTTTTTGTTGGTGACGGCGGATGGGAAACGGTATATTGAACATGGAAACGAGAAGGAAACGAGGACTATATTACATTAGGTGATGATATGATATTATGTCATAAGAATGAGTTGGGTTGATTTAAGAGAGATCGGTGACTTCTATTAGGTGCGATGTTCCTTTGGCTATTTCGTTAGTTTACAGTGTCATCATGATATGAATATTGTCGGCGTGGTAGGAAAGTCGTGGTAGAGCAGAACAGGCTATAGATTTCCGGGGTTACTTCTTTCTTCTGGCCCAGACTGCCTCCCTATAGCTGCTTACTTCTGGTTTCTGTCCCCTTTCCGCTGTACTACTCACAAGAGTGATAGGTTCTAAGCTTGAGATAGTTTCATCAAGGAGAAGCAGCGAGGGATTTGGGAGAACTCGGAATTCCGGGCGTGTATTCTAGCAGGGTCGTGGATTATCATTCGTAAGCATCACCGAGGTGTACTACCCAGGATACAATACACTGGATTTACACCACTAATTCATGAGACATGCGAGAAGCCCATCTAGACGTGAGTCTAGGCGTAATATTGTCTATAACTTCAGTTGTTTTCAAGGAGTCGGTGAGTTTTGCTCATATTGGCACCCGTCCGTATGCACAAGGACTAAGCAGAAATTTTCTTATCATTAGGTTACCTGCCCATGCTCTGCATTCAACACTTGAGGGCTTTATTTCGTGCTACATTTATTGTCTTTCTAGCTACTTAAGTGCGGGCTGCTAGCTAGACCCCCTCTTTCACAACTACGCCGCAAGAGCCGCAATAGAACCCACCTGAGTCGCAGGGGTAGAAATGCAACTCAACGGGATGATTATCAAAATCAAAGCGGCGTGTAGTCAAAGGTGCAAAAGTCGGTTCTATACAGGTGATCAGCGGTAAAGCAATTTGTCCGTCTTGGCAACGGGGTAAGACATGATTGTTCCATTTAATGTGATATAATCATCGTACAACTGCTTTTGCGACGGTGATACTTACCCGCAAAGAGCGGGCCGGTAGAAGGGCGTTGCGAACTCGGAGCTTCGCCCTACCTACCTAGTTTCATATTCTCTCGGCGGAACGGGTGTTGTGATGTGTCAGTGTGGATGAAGCCCAATGCTATAGTAACCACACTCAAGCAACCTCCAGCGGCAAGGTACGACCAACAACAGTGGCGATTGTGCCCTTTTCTGTATCCCCGGCGCTTCGTGTATGCGAGAAGCAGATCACGCGAGGGGCCCTAATTTGCCTCGTGCTTTCCTGGCGGCTCGCGCGTAGGGATAGGTCAAGCGAAACGGCCCTCTCGTAACTCCAAAACTTGAGACATCTATTTCTTCGAACCTGTAGTTACACCGCTTATTTTCTTTTCCGGGCCCAGCGCCACGGATCATGAGTCCCCATCAACCCCTGAGCCGTGGTACCCGATATTTACTGACATTTACTTACCGTGCCGGGCTCGCTTATGTGCGCTTTCTCGGTATTCTATCTGAACTGTCGAGCCTTTTCTATTATTGTTCGAAATGCAAGGGTGAGTTGCTGATCAGGAACCCATCTCGCGTGAGGGGTCATACACCGACATTGTTAAACGAGGTCCCGACAGACTGGCACCATCATCCTTCACTCAACTCAACCATGTCTTGTGATGTTGTAGGTGCTGGGTCGTCATGATACGGTTTCGCGCTAGGCCGTGCCAGCCGGCTCAACATAAGCACTAGTCAGGTTAAAGAATGAAGGGCGGTGTTACCACTGCGATATACGTCGATACCGGATGGGTCGTGATAGGCGCGTCCTTTGAAACGGCATAAACACGGATCGAATCGCATGGGTCATCCCTCATATGCTATGTAGTATTGCCACGTCAAGTTGTCTTTCGAACCTATAATGAATCATATCAACCGCTTGATAGGCGTTGGCCCTAGTCAGAGCTCTTGGCGCCCACAATGATACCAAAGGGATGATTCAAAGAGATTGCTGGGCTGAAAGAGGGAAACCGCACCTAGCTCGACGCAACCTGACGGCACGGGATTGGCCCATATTTCTAAAAGCAAGATTCCGCGAGGTTGGGAAGATCCGGGGCTTTCGTGGCCGATCCGGGTCGGTATGAGGGGCCTAGATACGCATAACCTAAGCCATGTTGTGGATCTCTAGCCATCGTGCGAGTTATGTTGACCCGAGTCAGCAATCTAAAACCCCGATGTTCCGATGTTCATCCCTCCGGGAAAGGCGAATAGGACGAAAGCCTGCTACGAGCTGCAGGATTTATACCTAGTAAAGTGAAATGGTCACATGGCGTATAGCGCGCACGAACTAGGTAATAAGCAGACGACCTCGAGTCGCTGCGCCCATTTTCCTACTCCAAAGCTCTCGCTTTGACCTCATGCCCACACGCACGGTGGCCCGGACTAAGTCTAGCATACACGCCTTGTGAGATGATCCATGTAGAACGCCCGAGGAGCAGTTGGGCATTGCTTCGCTTCGCCTATAGTGTGGGCGCACGTAGACCAGTGTGTGAGGAAGACACGCCAGTGCCAAAGACCAGATACCTGTAGAATGACATAGTGTGTTGAATTGGTGGGAGAGAAGAAGAGCGAGAGCTGAGGATGGTTGGCGGAAGTCCTGGTACGAAATGAGGTTACCCGACAGAGTGGCACGCTAACAGCCTGGCCAATCAGCCCGCGATGCTCTCGGACCTCCTATCCCAGTCTGGCAGTTCAGCACCACCAAAATCTGCAGCCGGCAATTAGGCATTTTAGTAAGGTTAACCGCTTTGGGCCGGCGCCCCAACCCGTATAGTCGACGCCCCTGTATCTAGTCCTGGATCTAGTGTGGTGGGTAGGATTCTTTTTCTTATTGGGGTGTGTCGTTATAATATGTCGTCTTGCTGACTTCTGCTCACTACTACTTATGTACTCAGCTGAGCTCGAGTGGTGAACTCCACCGACAGCGTCGTAATGCAAGTCCCGGTCCCTCCTCGTCTCCCCGGGTTTGTCGTAACACCGGCCACCCGTTGTGTTTCTTGTTGGTCGCTGTTTGCGTTGTGCGCTGGCCAGTGACAATGCCCACTTGAACGAGGCCATGGCTACTTCCAGTGGCCGAGACTAATTGCCAAGCTGATACACTGCTATCTGACGTGGCGGGTGATACTTACCTAGAGATATAGATCAGGGTACCGATAACATCTAGAAATCCATAATATTGATTGGCCCCCGACAGATGCGAGTGGCATCCTGTATGGAATAGAATGCCTTTACCCCGTAGATCAAGTTACCCCACGAGTAGAGGGTACACTCTTGCGAGATGCATGGAGACATATGGGGGGAAGTTGAGAGTCGCCAACCCCTTAAACCCGACTTAGGGTAGTCCTCTTGATGTTACCCACATGCACTTAAGTAATGAAGTGCATATGAAGCTATATTAGTATTGTTCGATACGAAGTACAGCTTGCTAATTCTGTCGTAATCTTGTCTTTCTGGCCCTGTCGACTCGTGGGACCAGGGTATCATGTGGTGTAGTAAAATGCTATCGTGACATCGAGATTGCGTCTCAATATTCACTTGTGCATTGAGAATGTAGACAGTCACAACTGCATGGATCATCCGCTAGCAAACCTGTAAATAGTGCATCATTGGAACGCGGATAATTGAAATCAACTTAGCGAGGTGAAAAAACAGGTGTTCGCGAGATTCCTAACATATGGTTTAATGTTATGAAAATTGTCTGGATGTCTTCTAATTAAGCCCTGTGAGCTTGACCCTTTACCAATAGGATTCCACGCCTCATTTAGGGAACTTTCTGTGCTTAATAAAGGGATAGCATATAGAATTGCACGGAAGTAGGGTAAATGTATATATACTCACCGTCATTATGAATACTTCAGTAGTACCCATCATGTCGCACCTTTCGATCTATGAAGAGCCATACTAAGACATAGTGATTACTATAAACTTAGAGCTCTAAGAGTTGAGGACTTACCTATCACCTTTCCAACAAACGCAGGCTTGGCCAACAAGAGTTTTGCAACATGGTTCTGGCTAAACCAGTGAGTGACGTGGTATCTCTCCTAACACGAACATCTGATCTGTGGGCTTCTGCGACATGTAATTACACTGTTCTTTCTGTCTAAGCACAGAGAACGTGATCTGGTTTTATTGACGACACTTTCACTAGTTACATAGTTAGTGGAGATACAAGGGGAGCCTGGGTATTGCTTACCGAGCTGCCGGGAGAGGGACGATTTGTTCATTGGTTGCAAGTGAAGAGATGGTGTTCCCATCCGCTTTCCTGGCCACTGAGAGATACATATCCCGTCGATGTACATGTACGCCAAGACGTGAATGAGATACATGTTGAGTACGTGTATCGGCTCCAGTTGAATCGTCTTGTCGTCGGGAACTAAACTTGCCCCCTCCATCATACGTTGCCTCCAGGCTGGTCGGCAAGGGCATGCGGCGTCGAACTACACTAAGGGATAAGCATGAAAGCACTCTTTACATATGTCCTACCTTCACCCATATTCCCCTGCAACTGTATTGTAGTCTTGGACAAGGTGCGTAAGTCGCCCTGTTGTGGGCCGACAAACGAGAATGTTGCTCATGTTAATATTGATCTACCAAGACCAAGATTGCAAAATAGAATCTCCCGTAGTTATTCATCTCGTAGGAGGTTAGCAGACCTAACATATAAGTATGAATAATCCGTGAGACTGATTGAAGCTTGGAGGTCGGAGAGGCGGTGGCCTTAGTGAATGATCTACGGTGATGGGCAACGTGCAGCTGATGTAGATCTGTTGCACAGGTCAAGAATAAAAAAAGTGATCGTCAAATGGGGAGCGTTACCTTTCAATATACGTTAGAAATTAAATGGGCTTTTGGATTACTCAGAATCGCTTGTTCGGGTATCAATATCTGGTGCAAGGCGTGTCTCGAAACAGCCTTTCGTGGTACAAAACGGCGCGGCCCTCAACGGTCCACAGGGTCAGGGAGAGTCACCACTATGCCAATACCAGGTTGACACACTGCATGGACCGCAGTAGTCCCACCGACAAGACCATGGTAGCATTTCTACCGAATGTGCATTCTAGAGCACTTCTAGTAGCACTGCGCAGTGGCTTTCCCTTCGTGACGAGCATCACGGGGTTCGCCAGTGAGGCTCTTCACCAGCTAGAACCTCCAATTTAACTTAGTAACGTCAGCCTCAGCTAGCTTGCTCATTAATACCAGCTCACGATGACGCCTCCAGAGCCGCAGCTTTGGTGTTTTCAGCAGAGCTGAGTAGCTGAAGCCCGAGTTTAGCGCTACCTGCTTATCCACTCTCCGAGACACTGGTGTTGGCATTGGCAGGCCGAGATGGGGCTTTCATTCTGAGATAGATGGATGGTCGCATTGCATGACACTTGGAGGTAACAAGTACAGCTCGTTGTACCAACTCTTAGCCAGGATGACCCCCCAATATGAGACCCGAGAAACGGTTTATTGGCGGGACGTCCCGGCGGTGTGGATATCCCCCTTCTGGTCTTGTACCTTGACAAGCCTACCTACGTCTCTGCGGAGAAGGACTAGAAACAGCCAATGATGCATTTTAACTTCCTCAGAGCCCATACTCGATAACCGGGCGCGGGGTCGTTGGAATGCAAAAAACCAGGTCGATTGAAGCTCGAGGGCTCGAGAGAAGGAGCTTTTCTATCGGAACTTTCTAAACTACCTAGGTAGGTAGATGTATTACCGACGGGTTGGCACCCTTCCATGTTGCGTATAACGCTTTCGAAGCAATATACCACTACAAGCTTGTGCTACTTTTTCTCGCGCTAAAATCATGCCTCTGCTAGTGCTCGTACTGTACTGCTCTTAGCGTGTATGTAGACACTCCCCTCCATATATTCTGAGGAGCAGAGTGACTCCGGGGTAGTATCCGGTAGGTAATTCGGGAAAGTCCGATATCGTGATGCTTCGACACATCATTCTTAGATCTATCGGTTAGAGCGAGTCGAGCCGTACTTCGTCTCACAGGCTGGCAAACCCAGGGCTGATTGCCATGGCAGCCTTCCCGGCGTTGTAGTTGCCGAACCAAGTGTCACGTCGTGCTCAACCCTAGACACATCGTTCGTTGCCGGAAGGGCTTACACGCACATGTGTATCGTATGAACATGGGGTCCGGGCATGGCGCCGCCTACCTGCACGCGTCAAGCCAGTAGACTGGGCAGTCGGACAACTCGGTCAAACCACGAAGAGTACATAGGTGATGGAGTACCAACAATGCGGTCAGGAGTGTGGAAGCACTTGTGCAAGTAACATGATCCTTATTACTTATGACTTATCTATCCAGGTGGGTAGGGTACCTAGGGTAGGGTAGGGCAAGGGCAGGGTATAGAAAAACGCTCTATATGTCCCGCGCGAGCTTCTTGCTGCGTAACTTGGTCGGGGCAGAAATGCCAGGATGGGATTTCTGATAACCGGGAAACTGAAACTTTGTTCCTCTCTCATCATGACAGAGTACGTAGGTGAGGTTACGTATGTAGGTGCGTGGTCAAAAATGCTATCAATATCAAGTATGAACTCCTAGGTGCCTGCCCAGGAGATAGGTAGCTCTGTACATGTATGTCATTCTTCCATTGTTCTGGTCATCGTGCACGTGCTAGCCAGGAAGTGCCTGATCCTGCCCAGGTGGTGTTGCAGCTACATACATATGTAACTAAGGGAGCGAGATACTACACTACAAATATATGTACCTACCTACCTTTACCTACAGTACGCCTTTGTACTTGGCGCACTTCCGACATTTTACATACCTTTCCTTATATGGCTAGCTTGGAAGTTTCTGGCTACATGCTCGCAGGTCTCCTGTTTTAGGTACATGGCATGTATGTATGGCTGCTGCAGTGTTCCATCGGTATGCTGTACCATCATCTACCTTGAGTACTTTAGGTCCAACATTGCTTCATCGTGTGGGTTCATCGGGTGTTTCCTACCAAGGTTCCTTTTTGATGACATGGACTAAAGGTACTAGGTAGGTAGTACCAGGATAGGTCGTAGCTGCGTTGCATAAAACCAACAGGTAACCATCATGGGTGTATTGAAACATCAAGTAAACTTATACATGTCGGCAAAACCTCGTGGGCATCGTGTTGAGTATACTTACTTGATTTGATTTGAAATAAACATTAGTCTTACTATTGGGGGCGTATATATATAACCTTCTCTACTATGTTCTTGAATATGATATAGATAGTGTAGGTTCTGAATTGGTAGGATTCCCTCTTATAGCACCGCTACCTATATAGTACCTGCTTCCGATCACTCTTCTGGCGTGATCTGAAAGACTTCAATGTTGTTTGTACCTACCTACATGTGTACTTCTGTACCTACCTACCTAGACAGGCAGGGAGAAACGTTTTTGTGCCCTATCATACACGCGCTACTGCAGGTCATTACCAGCGGGTACTGAAGAACCTAGAAATGAGTACTTTCGGCCACGGCCTACATCTAACAGTGTTGGCCTAACCTGGTTTAAGTAAAGACCCAAACTGACCGCCTTAAGATCTCTTTTCTCTTTGCTCGAGGACCAGAATGATGACCTGCGTGCTACCTAGCATATGTAGCATGGGATTTGCCAGAGTACGGGATAGATGGTGTATAGTACGGAGTAGGTACTGGCATACCTACTCGAGTCGGGATAGGTAGGCCACTGCTCAAGTTGCGCGTTAGGTAGTGCCATGGGTTGATGGGTTGATGGGTTGATTAGCGTGTCCCGTCCCGCACCTGCTGCGTTTCGGCTGCATCCATGTGTGCAAACGTAGATACCGCCCAGGATGCCCGTCCAGGACTTAGCACCACTGGCAGCAGCTAGACCGACCTAAGCCCTGTTAAGTCGACACCTTGTTGCCGCACGTCCCACCAATGTACTCTGCGGTCGCTATACCTGCACCCCGAATTTCCCACCGCCTACCTACCTACCTTGCCAACCGTCCATCCAACCATCCAGCCATCCAACCTACCTACCAACCGTAACTCCCCCACTGTCACCACCAAACCAAACCCAAACTTTCCAACAACCTTTCCTTGCTCAATCTTTTCGCGACCCCGACATAATACCTAATATCACGCTGTCTTAGTTTGTACTTAAATATTGGACTTTGCTCGCCTCGATACCTGCCTCTCCCACGTCTTTTCCCCCGGTCTTACTCACGACATCTCATCTCATCTCTCCAGTCTCTCTAATCCTATCGTTCCCACCGCGCCGCTTGCTCTTCCAACTCCTCCATGCCCTGATCTGTTCTGCTCTGCCATACGTGTCGTCAACTTCTATCTCGTTCTGCGGCGCGTGTCCGCTCGTGCCCCATGCATTGCTTCTCTATACCCGTGCTTCTATGACATTTTCGAGGCCTCCCTAGCTGGTATACACTTAACTCGAGCCGATCTAACCCCCCTGCTGGCTCTTCTTGAGCTCCTTGCACAACCGCTCAGAGCTATTGCCGCGTGCGCCGACCCTGGGTAGCAGGAATACCACTCAGCGCATGCCGAAACTCAGTGTGCTGGATTTGAATTGGCCATGGCTTATAACGGTATCAATAGGTATGCTGGCTTGGACGCGGAGCTACAGTCTTCATTTTCGCTTTATTCGCCCATCTAACATGAATACTTACAGTACTACAACCACAACGACCATGGCCCAACCGAACGACTCCAATTGGTGGGAATGGTACACTTCCCGTTGGGGCAGATATTATGGTACATTTAGGCCAGGCAGGTACCTGTTACCCTGTGATGACGTAAGCAGGAAATCCACGAACCCGTCCCTGGCCTTCTGTTGACGTTTCAATTGCAGCTCGAATGCGATAGACTGGATATTATGCACAAGTTCTTTTTGGTGGCGAGGCAATTTGAAGAATTTGCGGGCCTCCATACGTACCGGTTACCTGATCAACCTAGAGTGTTAGACTTGGGTTGTGGCACAGGTATCTGGTCAATTGATATAGCTGAGTTGGTGAAAACCGGTTCCATATTTTGTGATCTCATTCTGACGATAGTTAGTCGCCATGGCGGACGAGGTCATGTCGAAGGCTGGGATCTGAACCTGACACAGCCCGAAGCGTAAGCCCCCCTAAAAAGAAAAACCCATTGTGACGTGAATTTCAGACTAAAACATAATTGCAGAATCCCGCCCAATGTTTCGTTCCATCGTCGTGATGTAGAAGAGCCTTGGACAATGGTTGAACAAAATTCGTACGATTTGATTCATATGCGTATGCTTAACGGTAGCATAGAACATTGGCCGCGCCTTTACCGCCAAGTATTCAAGTATGCTTCTCGTTTTGCAGCCGTCATTTTTATGCCCCTCTAATACTATCCATTAGGCATTTAAAACCCGGCACTGGGTTCTTGGAACAGGTAGAAATCGATTGGCGTCCGCAGTCTGAGGGCGACCCAAGACCATTGGCCGAATCAAGGCTTATGGAGTGGTCCAAGAAGGTACACCAAGGGTTCGCACGTGCCGGGAAGAATTTGGAAATGGACCCCAATACGAAAGGAATCCTTGAAGAAATCGGCTTTAGTGTCGAGCACAGAAAGATACCCATAGCCTTCAACCCTTGGCCAGAGGACGAGCATAGGAAGGAGATAGCCAGGTGGTTTAATCTCGGATTAAACCAGGGCTTAGACGCAATGTCCTTTGAATCTGTCATAAATTATATGGGTATCCCGGAACCAGAGGTGCGTGACCTCATTGAAAGAGTAAAAGAGGATATGTGTAGACGTGAATGGCGGACGTATTGTACATTGTGAGTATATTTTACCACTAACCGTTTAACGCTTATACTAACACGATTAACAGGCATATCTATGTGGCTCGGCGGCCCCTATCGCCCGGTCGACAAGCTTGAAGGCCTTGCAGGTACTTCTGACCTGCCCACCAGTTTGGTAGACTCAACAGCCGACGCGCCCCAGAGCTGCATACGGTATGGGGCTAGCTGCTGAGGTCAGCCGTGGCTTTACAACCGTCCACTCCACCATTTGCCTCGCCTTAGGGTACCGACGGGGTGGATCGGCTCTGTTACGAACAGAGGGCCAGTCAATACACGCTACCGAAGAGCCTGGCTAGTATAATGAGCAGGCCGACTTGTCTTAGAACCTCCACGGTAGATTGTTGGCCCACATATTGCTGGGCACAATAATATCGAGGGTATCTCGAAACAGCATATGCTACCAATAGGCGACTTGCCCTGATTGGCTATGCAACTACGCATTTCTCAATACGGACGCACTCTCTTTCCCCCGTCAGCTCTACATACCAACAGAGGATTGAAACAGTATCCGATGTTACATGACTGCATGAGGTCGTATCAGCTTTTCCCTTCGGGACGAATCACGTCGTTTTAGGTGGCGCACTGCCCCTCAGTATCCATAGACGAGAACATCGACGATTCCCCGGGTCTTAAACGGTCGGTAGAGCCAGTAATCGGGAGCCATTGAGCTTGCGTAGGCTTAGGTACAGCTACTACCACCCTCCTCGTGGCATTCGGCGCAGTTCCATGCCTTCAGCATGCATCGTCAACTCTTTGCTACCGCCAACGAAACGTCTACAAGATGTGATACGGAGTGGATTAACCCAAAATACGACAATCAATATAGGGAACGATCACCGGATAATTCTACCCCGCTCAATATTTAATTCGAGCAAATGAATTCGCTCTCACCCGCAAGCATGCCTTTCGGCGCGTGTAGTATAGAGCGCCCCGCATTAAAAGCGTAGAGACCAGTCGACCGTGGAATGACCTGCAGTTGATCACCAGCAACTATATTCTAAGGTCCCGCGTCATTATAGTCGATCACAAATGGAGGCCCTCCATATCCATAGTAATAAATACTTCTTGGGTCTGCATCTTATTCACAATAATCTCCTTAACTTAAAGTACCCTCGCCTCTAACTTTCATGTGCCGATCTGATTGGATTGTTCCTATGTATTCTGGTCCATCGTCGCCACACTGTTAGAATTACCAAGATTCTAGGCTAGCTAGCGACTTATATCGAACGATAACGCCGTAGGCTACATCCTAGGTAGCTCCTACTGCGAAATACTTGCAGAATGGAAATCTCGTAGAGATAACGAACTCAAGCACTACCAGTTTATGTCAGTCAGTAATTGTAACGTTCTACTTAGTAACATTACGAGGTAGGATATAATATTATGTAAATGCTATTTTACCAGATACATAATATCTTGGTGCTACAAACCAATGGATCCTCGATTAACACAGCTCAACTTCAGCACGGGCTTCTGTGATAGGACTACAACCCAGTTTCTCAAGGGCCGGGTAGGCCTTAGACTCTTACGAATTAATGACCTAAAACTGTAAGCGTAATCTTGTCCTATGTACTAAATTTCAACATCATATCAAATTATAACTGGCGCAACACTATATCTTTGCGGGCAGCTCTTGATGGCGGCTCGACGTTCCCCCGTCCCGAGACGTCAACGTTCCCTCCCGAGTCAAGCAATGAAAAGGGCGCCGCCTAAATCCCCCTTTCCCGCTGACACTATAACTCTCTGTTACTCCTGAAAATGAAACGCACACCCCCACCCACTTTACTCTATCTCAAGCTTGGCTATTCACTCCTTTAGGGTAGCATTCAGCCAAACCACGCTATCAAAGCACAATAGACTACTACGCATACCACCGGGTCTATTCTAGGACTTAGCTTCAGGCCGTAGTGGGGATTAGCTGGTGCCGTTCGAAAGCATGCCGCTCTATATTCTTGTTCCTCTTACTTCTCCTTGATCTTAGGGCTAGCATCTGCAAATAAAAGATAGGGCTACATGCTGGCTCCTAACGTATTTGAGACTCATAAACTAATTCCTGATTTCGTAGCCTGCTTTTTGTTAGCATAGGCGGCACAAGACATGGACATAGACACTTAAGCACTGTTACACATGATGGCGTCAGGCCAGCACATGCAACATGATACTCGTGCGTGCTTCTCACTAGGTATATTAATTCCCTTTGCCGATTTTCATCTTATACGCCTCCACCTCCCCGGCCCGGGGCTAAGATGCAGTGATGAGTTGTGCATTCACCCCCTGATGCAGTTGGTCTACTTCGTCGCATTAAAATGGTCTACCCCCCCTTCCGCTCACCCCAAACTTCCCTCCCTACTCTATGCAGTTGGTTCAACGTTGCAACTATCCTCTTCTTCATCGGCCGGGGTTCTACTTCAAGAAGTCTTGGCTTGGACCGACGGGACAAGCCCGCAGAGGACAAAGAAAGGGCCAGACCAACTATGAGGTGATTTTTTTTAATAGGATACTTAGACAACGACCTGTTGCCAACCTCCGAAGATTTAAAGCGCAGATGGAAGGGTAAAGAAGGCATACTGGAAGCCGAGAAGAAGAGAAGAGAACAAATTGGGTCCCGGATCATGTGCATTGGGGTCCCCCTCCCCCTAACAAGATGGGGATGGGCTGGGTTAGTTGGCTCGTCCGACGTCGAACAGTTAGATTACATTGGCTACTACTAGATCTCGAAAAGAACGAAAGGCTCGGCCCGCTCTCCACGCTCCGTGCCATGCCATGCCATGCCATGCCTCTCCGCACGCTCCTCCCTCCCTCCCTCCCTCCCTCCCTTCCTCTCGTGTGACGTACGGGACGGCAGTTAACCGCGAAGCGAACATCGCTAGTTCGGATCTTGGGTTACCTCCTCCTCCTCCTCCAGCAACTCCAGAGTTTGATCCAACAACAACAACGACGACGAATCTAGATAAGGAGCATGGGTTGCACCCCGTACCTTCTGAGTGGGCCAGCGCGCCGGCGCTCGGGAACCCAAGTTGGGTCCACGCGAAGTCCTGCTGCGTCGCCACGGCTATTGATGCAGATGTATAGCTTTGTTCCTCGATGTACCTATATCAGGGCCCTCTAGCGGGAGAAATTCAAGGGAGAAAGAGAGCGATGATAACGAGAGCAATGTTGTTGGACTAGTCCGATTGGAATCTTTGTCGTCATGGTCTTGGTTTTTTTTTTGTCCCCTCCGGCTCGCCAACTCGGGCATGGTCGACCATGCGTGGCGTGAGCGAATCTACATGACCCCGGCCTCGGTGAGAAAAAAAAAAAAAAAAAAAAAAAAAAAAAAAAAAAAGGTGGGAGAGGTGAGTTGGAAATTGTCGTGTGCGCGTTACCCACAGGTGTGGGGAATGGTGAAGGGTGGGTTGCATAAAAGATGG
>MU383999.1:0-39823 GCA_022495065.1 Xylaria telfairii | reverse complement strand
TTTTTTTTTTGTTTTTTTTTTTGCCCCCCCCGCCCCCCCAACGGGGGCTTGGTCGCCCTTGCGTGGCGTTCCCCAACCAACACCCCCCCGCCCCCGTTTACAAAAAAAAAAAAAAAAAAAAAAAAAAAAAAAAGAGCTGGGATCTCTGACTTCGAACTTGTCCTCTTCGCGATTCCCACATGTGTGTGGAATCGAGAAGGGTGAGATGCATACACGATGCGGGGGCCGCTGACGCCGATGTACCAAAAAAAGGGGAAAGGGCGTGTTTGATCTTTTGACGAATGAATGAATATGAAGCCTCGCGAGTGAGTGATGACGATGATGACAAAACCCAATTTTGTGACGTGATGGGGGCTATGGTATTTACAACAAATAAATAAACAACAAAGGGTCGAGAAAACGGGCTCTACGCTCATTAGCTAACTAAGGCTATATTTCTCACGATGACTATCTATTATGAAAAGACCAGCGAGGACTAACCACCGGCTAAAATAGTGCATGTCTAGATCACTAACTAGAGCTGAAGAAGTTCTTAGGATGTCATGCCAATGCATGCCGTATCTATTACCAACCGGTCTAGCGTAGAGAGGGAGGACGGAACGAAGAGCAATCAGCAAGCCAGTCTTTTCTTATGCTTGTTGGTTCGTCTTGCCTGAAGCCAAAGCCATACACGCACGCATGACCAGTTAGTTGACGTGAACTAGGCCGGGATATACATGACCTGGTCTCATCTTGGCTTAGTAATTAGTTTCGTTCATATGTCAGACACTAGGGTTGAGTTTTTGGGTCTGTTCTGGGTCCGAAGACCGTTTGGGCGGCCATGCTGTTTCGTGACCCGATTCCTTGGAAAACGAAGCTAGATAGATAGGTCATGGCGCAATACGGCCACGAGTGACCTGGTGGCATCATTGTGACGTCGTTTATTAGACAATAGTAGCCAGGTCCTGGACCGTAAGTAGGGCGAGTTAAGGGAGGGTAGGCCGAATCAAGCGAGGATTAGCTGAAGGGTCGGCTAGATTGGGATCTGCTAATGTAATGTATGTATGTACGATGGTATCACCAACACAAATATCCATCCGTGCCTGGATGGGTTGGGGAAAACTGAAAGCCACGGGAAATATCGGGTTGGGGATGAGTTGTTGGCTCTCGAGCATCGATGGATATGCAGAGAGGCAATAGACGCCCGCTGCAGCGAAAGTAGCCTGTCACTTCTGCCAGTGCCGTAAACGGCCATCACATAGAGCTGCATAGAGTGAGGTCATACTTGAATCGAGCTGGCGATGCCCAAATTGGTAGGTAAGCAGACCGCTTATTCGATGGATGGGCCATAAGGATCTGCTAACTACCCGGTCTGATGGCTTAGTCAGAGGAGGTAGGGGTGTCGACTTCAAGGCTGTGTCTGGTCTATAGCTAGTCTGGGCCATATACGCAAGTATTCAAAAAGAGAGACGCACATATGTAGTGTGGATGGAGGCAGAGGGGTGTGTATAGAGGAAGGCTAGGTATGGAAGAGGCTGAAGCGTGGTTTGTAGATAGGTACATTAAATAAGAGCCAGCATAATTCGAAACGAGAAGAATCAACCACTTCTGCAAGTGTCCGTCATGACTGTAGCTCACCTAGGTGTGTACTATAGTGATGAGATGTGCTAATGGCCACATGTCTCTGTGCAGATATGCATGCAACTTGGATACGAGTGGCATCATCGTACGAGCCCGGCTCTGGGAGGACATGTATCTTGACTTCTAGCTCGTATTTGATGTATTTTAATGTTGAATATACAACGAAGTACAGATAGATACTTGGATTGTCTCATACTCGGCCTAGAGAACGTCACGTTGCTTTTCGATTCGTTCTCGTGTTTATGCTTGTTGGTTTGCTATGGCATGTAGGTGAACAAACAGGTCAATATCAATAATAACATATTTCGCATGCAAGTTGGTGAGGTGGCGGAGTCAGGGGTCGATCTCCATCCGTTGAAGAAACGGAACGCCTCCGCGATAACGGCAGCAGAGCCTATAGGCGGCGATATAGAGGGAAACTCAAGCCTCGTTTTTTCGGCTCTTGGTCGTCCCGTTGCTACATGGTTCTGTTTGCACCAGGTTAGGCGGGGCGGAAAGGGGGATCCGGAAAGTCCATCGCAAATCGCGCTGTTGGGCCGTAATACTTTGAGGCTGGAACTTGCATCTCCTATTAGGCCCCCAAAGCAAGTAGATGTCTTGTGTTACGTGAACTCGTGTGCAACGGTATCCTAGTCGGATATCGATCCGTGTGCCGCAGAGACCGGTCAGAGAGGGTAAGACATATGGCCAAATTAAGGTGAATCTGTTGGCCCCCAAGTACGATAGGCAGATGAACAAGCCGCTCAAGAAGGCAAATTTGAGATTTCGTGCAAGGATGTCGGCAAGACCTGAAAAATAAATAACGCGAATGTACGGGTAAGGTCAGGCAGACTGATGGGCAAATAGACGAAAGAGGGGAAGTCAAGAAGTCCTAGGTCGGCTTAAGGTAGGCCAGGTTCGGAACCCATTGTGGCACAGCTGCATAAGACGGATGACCAGTCAAGAATTACTCTATTCACCGACAGAACCACCCTATGCAATTCAATGATGTGTAAGTGTACAGGATCACAAAAGAAAAGGGATAAATAACCCGGTCTATGAGCGCTCGGACGGTGATAAGTTGTACAAGGCGGAAGATGGCCGTGTCCTGAATCCCGGGAATCCCTTCTAGTAGATTTCCCCTTTCATTCAGCAACCGACAAGTGGTAGGCCCCGACCGCACGCTTGTGCAGGAGGGCCAAGTCGGAATCATCATCGGTTTCAGTCTCGATCTCGGTCTCGGTCTCGTCATGTGTTGTATCTGGAAGCCCTTGCGGTCCGTAACGGCGATGACCCATTCCCCGACGGAGGGCCGCAATTCCTTCGCTGTCTATGTAATTTTCCATTCACATGCAATATCAAGCGGTATCCGGACTTCGATGTTTCAAACATAATTGAGTTCTTTTAGTGGTGGGCGGCGGCCGTCTCGCCGTGGTAGCCGATAATCTTGAAGCGACCAATCATCTCACCAACAGTAAAGAAACCAAGGCACTCGGCGGCAACAACACCACCGGCGACAAGCTGCGCGCGGTTCAGGTTCTGGACTCGTGACAGGATAGAGCCGGGTTGCTGTGCAGTTTTGGTGGCGGCCTGAGAGGCGCTCTGGAGGAGGGAGATGCGGTTCTTCCACACGTTCTGAAAGTATGTCTGGAAGGTTTCCAGTGGCCTGAGGAACGTGTCATTAGAGGCCTGCCAAACTCCGATAGCGAGTTCGCGCTTGACTTGGTGAGACTTACGGCGGAGACATCTTCTGGGTGCGGAAGACGATCTTGGCGACCTCAGCGCCGACCTTAGAGTAATAGATGACTGTAGGAACTTGCTCTGGTCTCGCAGTTAGCCATTGGCTCTCCCATCGACAACCCGTAGTGCCGGCAAGAAACACAAGGCAACCGACAAGGTGCCCCGAGGAGCTGGGCTCGACATACTCTCAACGAAAGCGACTAGCCTCGCGGTCCGGCCACCAACTTTGCTCAGCGAGCTCGCAACCCCCTTAGCAGCACCTGCAATGGCCGGGCCAGCGGAAGACGAGACTTTGGACAGCCCCTCCTGGGCTTTGGAGGCATATTCGGAGGCGGTGGCAGAGGCCTTGGAGAGACCTTCCTGGGCCTTGGTGGCGTATTCGGAAGTGGTGGCAGAGGCCTTGGAAGAGGCCTTGGCAGCGCCCTCCTTCGCCGTCTCGGCAGCCTTCGATGTGGTGGACTCGAATCGGCGGGCGGCCATGCGACTCCAGGCGCCGGACTGCCGAAGCACGGGGCGCGCAAGAGAGGGCGACATGGTGGCTGGGGTGTTTGATCGACCGTGCGGGCAGTCGACGGGCGATGGCAAGGACAAGGAGAAAGGAAAGGAAAGGAAAGGGAGCGGAGAGGCGGGTGGCGGTGGTGGTCGTCGATAACGGCGGCGTTGTCGTCAACAATTCGTCTCGCGATAAAAAAACACTCAAATGATTCAAGGACCCGGTCTAGCTCGACGTGGTCGGCTAAGCTGCCCCAAAAAATTCCACAACTTTTTAGCGGAAAAACCCGATCCGACCTACTAGTAGAACCAACCCTGCGCCTTGTGAGTAATTGACCAATCAGGTGGGCGATGATGTTGCGCCTAGTGCAACCTGACAAAGCCTGGCAACGCTGCCTGTAACAGGGCATGGATAACTTAGGTACCTCATCCTGCTCAGGTACATATTTAAGTAATAGCCCTCGTTGCTCAGTCCGCACAATCTTTGCTGTGTTCTTTTTTATGCACATTGTAGATGCTTATCGGTTCAAGTATCCGATACCGTTCATTCATATCAGGTAACTGACGCTCATTCCCTTCTTAGCTCCGTACTTTACTCTATACATGATTGAACAACGGAAAAATCTATGAAACAAACCCATCAAATGTAATATGCACCCATGCTGTCATGTTGTCATGCTGCTCTATTCCGATGCGCAGAGAACCGCACGTGGGTTCGATTACCCCAAATATGTGCACTTTCCCCCCGAACCCCTCCAAGCTTAAAATAGGGGAGAGGAGCCGCCTCACATACGCCCGCCCGAATGATCGACGTCTTAGTCGTCGCTCTGGATCTGGACTTTAATAGCCCCGGTCTTGGGATCGGCTGCCGTCTTGAAGGCCTCGAGGGCGTCTTCGAGCTTGTAGCGGTGGGTGACAAGTTTCGAGAGATCGATGACGCCGTTCTCGAGGAGCCGGATAGCCCGGGGCCATGTGTTGCAGTATCGGTATTGAAAGACCAAGTCGATCTCGCGAGTGCTGCACCGCATGAACGGGAAGTTCATCTCGTTCTTCCCAACACCGATAACAAACACCTTGCCGCCGAACTTGGTAGCCCAGATGGCCGACGATATACTGCTCTCTACGCCAGTGCACTCCATCGTCACAGCGGGTTCGATGCCCCCGAAGGCCCCAACGATCGCCTTCGCCGAGTCCTCCGCGCTCATTCGCTCGACCTTGTAGGTTATGACGGATGGGCAGACCTCCTTGGCGAACTTGAGCCGGCCTTCATCGATGTCCGTAATCACGAGCGGGCAGGCTCCGGCGGCTTTGCAGCAGAGTAGCGTGATCAATCCAATGGGGCCAGCACCGCAGACCAACACCGGATCACCAAGCTTAATCCCCGATCTCTGCATCCCCGCCAATGCGACGCTCAGTGGCTCTAGCATGGCTCCGTCCTCGTATGACATGTTACCGATCTTGTGACACCAGACGGCCGGGTGGTTCACATATCTCCGCAGCAGGCCTGGCACTGGCGGTGTGGACAGGAACTCGACCTTTTCGCATCCGTTGTAACGGCCCGTGAGGCACGGCTCGCACTCATTGCAGATAACATTTGGCTCGACAGCTACCCGATCACCGACCTTGAGATGGGTCACGGAAGGATGTACAGCAATAATCTGTCCTGCTGACTCGTGACCTAGGATGTGATCTCCCTCCACGATCATAGGGCCGATACAACCAGCATGCCAGAAGTGGACATCGGATCTGGTACATGTCAGCTCACGGTAGCAGGACGACCATGTGGGTGCGGGGAATGTACCCGCAGATGCCTGTGCTCTTAATAGCAATGGTGACCTCGCCATGCTTCAGATCGCCGCCCTTTTGCACGCTCTCCACCGTCGGCTCAGCTTCGCTAATCCACAGGTCGTGCTTGGGATTGGTGAAGATGCCTATGTTTGCCTTGGTGGGCTGGACGATGGTGGCGGATTGGCTCATTTTCGCGGGAAGGCGATGGTGTAAACGAGTCTAAAAGAAAGTTCAAGGAGGTCGAAGAACAGATGCCAACGGAGAGTGAGCGAGCACTCTCCATATGAGGGATCGTCTAAAAGAGGGGAATTGCCCAATATATCTGCATGGTTTGGTCACGATGACCCTAAGGTGGTGCACGGCGGCTACACACGCGAATAGGCCACATTTTCGCTCCGTTACGCACCCACTACCCGAATCCAAATGACCCTAATGAGGTGTGTCTGATAGGCCTCTCATTTTGTTTCAAACGGAAACATGTTTACTATCGCTCGCACCAATGACGGGTCCCTCTGGGGTAGTGCTCGCGATTGGAGCGAATGCGGGGTGTCGCGTTGAAGTCGGGGTTGGCGCCTTCGGCTGCTTTAGCCCCGATACGCTACGCCGTTGAAGCTAACATTTACCGCACCAATTGTCAACCATCCGGCCCTCGAGCCCAGATAACTTGTATCCCCACGCACCCGGTTATGTTGTTGCAAAATCTGACTAGTCGTCCTAGTGCTCAACGATTGGGCTACAACACTTAACTGGTATTGGGAGGTCCTGCCCGAGGAGAAGTGGCTCTCCGTCATCCACCACTTAATCACCTGTTCAAGTAATACATGCCGGATTACTCCTTAAGGACCGGGCAATGACTAAGCCTATATGACAGGTTGTCCCACGACGGCTCCATCATACCCGAAATCGGAATTGAAGCGTTTGCTGGATGATGGAGTGAAACAGCTAACCTTAGTCAACGTAGATATTATACTCAATCGCCATCTACTAGTATAACGGCATTCGTGTATCGAGAAGTAAAGCTATCGGAATGCGAATTGAACGGATCCCAAGTGTCTTCACCAAAACCTACTAACTGGCCAGCCGATCTAATTTTGAATTTTGGGGCTTTGCCCCATCTTGATGTCGAATGGATATAGTCCATCATACTTGGCCGTTTGAGCTTTAGTATGTGCTACCACATTGCCGGACTCGATGAAAGACAAGGGCCATTAACAGGGCAGTCGAGATAAGAGCTAGTCTTCTCTATCATGGCGATTTCTACGCAAACCAGTAACAGGCTTTACATGTAGATGAAACCAACGGCGCCTACTTTCTATGGGTGACTTTCATATCGATACTATTGCTGTACTAGCCGGTGTAATCGAACAATCACCTAACTTATGAAGACGATTAAGAAGGGGATCATTGGCAGAATGCCCATGGTTTCTTGTACTTGATGCTTTATTAATTCTTATCCCGGAATACAATATGTTCTCGAGCTAGTCTTTTTAAGTAAGGCTGTAGTTGAAGTGAGACCCTTGTGAGAATATATCTTGGACATATCGCCATGATGAAAAGGCTTCTGAGGGCAACACTTAGTACTTGGATAGAAATTCATATATAGATATATTATCCCACTTTGCGACACCGCGTAACTTGTCTTGGAGCAACATTTTGTCTTCAAATCGGCACGGGATTGGCCGTGCTTCATGTGACGTCTCTTTAGTATTCCTATCCCATATATTCGCCAATGATAACAAGTATTCCAGAAGGTGCTTCTCTCGCTCAAGCCCAATAGTAGGCACCTAGTTTCAACCTACCTATCTTGGACACACCCCATTTTTTGACGTCGCGTCAGGATCCCACCTTAAAAAGAGCAAGACCAAATGGTACGCAACTTCCTGCTTATCTACCTACCTATATTTAGGTAGGTACTTAACAAGCCAGAAAATTCATTTTCAATAGGCACGTGTAAAACCACATGGCAATTGTGTAATTGGAAGAAGGGGGGCGATGATCTTCTCTCCTGGTCACTCAAATTGATGAACAAGCTTTTCATATCACCAAACACAGGCTATAAGCTGCAAACTACAAGCACACTCGACAGAAGAACCGAAATGGGGATCTACATCATCTTTGAATAAGAAAGCCTCGAGTAGCTACATTATTTTCTCTCTGGGTGAGTAGATACATACTCCACGCCTACTGCGAAGAGTACGAGAAACAAAATTCATTCCCCAAGTAACTGACTAAAACAGGAATAGATCGACTCCCTCCTAACAACTAGCAGATATTCTTCGAAGCATTGCCCGAGATAGACCAATTGATGTTGGTGCCACAAGGCGACTCGCGGACGGAGTTGTTGTTGACGGTGAGCTTGATGGTGAGGTCTTTGGAGACGGGGAACTCAGTGCGCGACGAGACGCGCACCTCGCCGCCGCCGTTGACGGTGCCGCCGTTGATGGCGACGTTGTAGCAGTTCTCGAGGAGGATGGCGTTGTTGCCGTTGTTGGCGAGGTCGACCTGCGAGATGACGGCGCCGCCGCTTTGGGACACACAGAAGACGCCGCGCCCGCCGCCGCGCGAGACGACCTTGTCGATGAAGACGTTGGGCGTGTACGCGCCGTTGGGCAGCTGCCCGTTGTTGTTCGCCATGCGGAAGGTCGCGTACCCGGTGCCGGTGGCCACGTTGTCGCCGTCGACGAGGCCGACTCGCGCGTTCGTCGTCGTCTGCAGTAGAAGCCCGCACTCGCCCACATCGCGCGCGATCACCTTATCGATCGTGAGGCCGTCGATGTTCCATGTCTCGACGGCGTGGCTGCCCGCGCCGTGGACGGTGATGGTGCCCATTTTCACGTTCGAGTTGGCCGCTTGGTCGCGGTCGAAGCGGATGCCGAGGCCGCCGCTGAGATTCATTGTGATGGCACCCAACTCCAGATTTTTGGTGCCATAGAAGCGCAGCCCAAAATATGGGTTACCCGCTACCGAGGAATCATGTTAGAGTATTCGTATCGCGAGCTTTCTAACCTCTCTAAAAGGGGCCTCATCGAACAGTTAAAACGGGGTATAATGCGCACTCATTGTAAGGTAGGGTATCTTCACGCCCGTGGTGCCCAGAGACTCGATGGCGCCGTGACCGGCCCGGTTGGCTGTGTTGATTGTACCACAGCCCTCAAAGATCTTGCCGCTGCCGATCGTGATGGTGTTGGCGCCGATAGACCCGGAAGCCATGACTGCGACACGCTGTCCACTCCCGATCGAGTCGACGGCTGCCTGGATCGCCGCCCGGTAGTCGGAGCCCGAGTACACGGATGTCGAGCCCTTGGAAGCCTTGAAGGAGCTACCGGAGCCCGTGACGGTCGCATCGGGCGTGCCAGAGCCGCATTGGGCGCTGGCGCAAGAGGCAATCGCCAGCAAAACTGCCGCACAGTTGAAGAATCGAGTCATGGCTGCTATATCGCGTATGGTACCTTAGAAAGACGAACAACGGATGAATCGCCGACATCTCGCCCTCTAAAGCGACTCGTTATATAGTAGTCGCCATCGCATGAGGGCTTCGTTATTAGGTAACACGACGAACGCCGATCTGTCCAAGTGTTTGGTGCCAAGTAACAACGGCCTTGGCCAAAACGGTTACCGTCCTGGTTAATGCACCAATCCAGGCACAATGCTAGGCTCAGCGACCCGGCCAGAATGTCAACTAAATGATGATCCGTACTGCCAGACACCCTTGCCGCGGTAAATCGGACGCTGCATACTCCGCGGCCGTTTTAAGCTCCAGTGCACTCTGTGGCTGGTCGATAGGCAGTATGACGGCGGGAAAGGAAGGCAGACTATCCAAGAGCTTGGCCGGTTACCCCAGGGTTACTCGCATTACCAGGTTGGGTTCGTGCCCTGTCGAAGACTCGTACCGCGGTGCTTCTTTCGAGATATTGCTCGAGCCATTCCGCGCCCCGTTGCACATTCCGGTTACGTTCTTCGTCGGTCCGACACCGTCGTTTCATGCCGTGTTGGAGACGGATGTTCTTGAGGGTGCGAAGCGTGATGGGAACGCCGGCGCTGGCAAGATCTGTCTGGATGGACTGATCGTCCCACCCTCGATGGAAGAATAAGTATTGAATGCGAGAAAGTACGTTATCAGAATGCACCAAGCCCGAGCGGAGGCCACCCAGCCCCCAGGAGTGAATACGACGCTCCAACGTCCGCTGGGTACATTTGCAACCTTGCTGGGTAATGACGCGGAGGATGTTTGCGACAGAGGTTCTGGCTTCGTACAGGTTAGTGACTTCATCGCGGAATTTATCTATATTGGACGGTGGACGAGGCATTGTGATGTATTGGGATGGTTTCGAATATGGTACTGCCTGTATGCAGGAGAATAGGAGCCCAGTACTCGGTAAGTAGACGTGGGGTTGAAACGTTTTGTCGGTAGACGTCGACAAACAGACCGGTACCGTCAGCAATCAGCTCTTCCCTGCACATGTGCAACTACGGTAGCCAATTAACCTCCCCTCTGGACCCGCAATACAGCCGTAAGGTTACGTTACACTATCTTAGGTATATCGCTTTTACTTGCGTAGCAAGATATGTATTTCCTCGCCCTCCCCCGTGTTAATCAGACAATGTGTCTACGGAATACTTGCAAAGCTATTCATTCAGACTACAAGTAATCTCCTAAAAAGTCGAGGGGAACGCGAAAGGCTTGTCCGCTGTTCTCCTCGGTGCGAGGTCTCCTGTCTACTGTATATGGTCCAAATAGCCTCGCTTCCGTTGCCCACTTCGCTTTCATAGAGCTATCTAGGAAGGTATCGCATAGACACACACTTATACGACCATATACACAATATACAGTCGATTTCCAGTTATATTTCCCGGGCATTTCTAAGGAAGAAACATAGGCTCCGTGATAACGTAATGGCGTAGCCTTTTTCAATTGAACTTTCAACATAGCAACATTGAATGTACGACATTACACCAAGATGTAATCGACCTTATCAATAGAGGCCTCTTCCCATAAATTCGTAGCTAGCAATATCGTTGTGATAGCCCTGGGATGCATGATAACGCAACATACCGTGTTATGTCAGGTAGAGGTATTATTCAGCTATCTAACATCTTTTGACGCATCAAGGGAACCAAAAGTCCGTGTAGCAAACGAATTCCAACTACTCGCCGAGCAGGATTAAAATCCAAGGCTATATTATATATCAACACGATCATGAACGTAAGAAGGATCATGCAATTATCATTTTAACGCTACTTAGAACCAAACGCCAGCCTCCGCGTTCGATTTCGGTCCCATTATACCAACCGGATTACCACAATTCCAACATTCGACGATCATCGATTCCGTCACGAACAAAACACCAGAAGGGCATCGTATGATATTACTAGTCAGCTAATAAAAACGGCCATCATAGACTTATCATTCAATAGTTTAAAGCTGCCCCTATCTATCTTAGAAGCTCAGGGCTCACAGGTACCGAAGCACAACTTCTACCCCATCGAGTAAAACCACTAGACAAAATTCCTCGCAACAACGAACAACTATCTAGCCCCGATAGGCCCTCCACCCCTGCCACCGCCATCTCTCGGGGACGAAGACGATCTCGAAACTGACTTTATCGAAGAGGCCTATCGCAGCACACAAGTCATGGAAGCCCTCGAGGCCAGTGATGGGCAGATCCTGCTCCTGGTCCGTCTCCTCGTGGAGGTTCCACCGCCCGCTCTCGTTGCCGTCGCGGGTGAGGAAGATCTCGACAGCGATGCCGCCGCCGGGGGCCGGGATGAGCTCCATGCCGAGGCCGAGCGTCTCGCCGCGGCGGAAGGGGTGTGTGAAGGCCTTGCCGCCCCACCGGTCGTTGATGTACTTGTTTCCGTCGTCGCCGTGCACGCCCAGGCTGCCGCGGTGCCACCCCGGCAGGCGGAAGGGCGGGTACGGCGGGGCGACGAACCCGAGCGCGAGCGAGACCTCGTCCCGCGCGTCCTGCAGGATGCGCACCTCGTAGTAGATGGTCTTGCGCCGGCCCGTGGCGAGCGGGCTGTGGGCCGACACGCTGTACAGCGGCGGATACGTCGCCAGGCACGTGTCGGTGGCCCGCGACTGCGATTGCCCGCGCCAGACCCCCACGGCCTCCCGGTTCAGCGTCCCCCGGTAGAACGGCGGCGCGAACATGTTGATGTTGCCCGAGTTCATGGCGTTCAGCTCGAGCGGGGCCACCTGGAGCGGGTGGGACATGGGGAAGTCCCTGCACCATCGCTCGCCGGCCTCGGCCTCCTCCTCGGTCGCATTGTTGGCGGGCGATCGGTCGAAGCCGCTGAAGAAGCTGGGCGGCGGTGGGAGGAGCGAGGTATCGGGGACAGCGGTTTCCCAGTCGTGCTTCTTGGTTCCGGGGGGAGGACCAGGTGGGGGTGCAAAGTCGTGCGAGGGCGGTGGTCCTGGAGGAGGAGCGAAGTCAGAAGACCCCTGGCCACCGTACTGGCGAGAAGGAGGCGGCCCGGACGGCGGCGCGATGTCATCGTAGAAAGGGTTGTTCTTGGATGGCGGGGGTCCCGTGGGAGGCGCGTAGTACTGCGAAGGAGGCGGGCCGGTGGGAGGAGCGTATTCGTCGGCGGCTCGGCGTGACGGTGGTGGTCCCGAAGGTGGTGCATAGCTCTGCGACGGGGGAGGGCCGGACGGAGGCGCATACCCGTCGGCGGCAGGTCGATGTGACGGCGGCGGTCCAGGCGGCGGGGTGAAATTCTGGCTAGGCGGAGGCGGGCCGGGCGGCGGTGCGTAGTCGCCACCTTGGCCCTGGTTGTGTCGTCGTTGCGACGGTGGCGGGCCGGGCGGAGGCGCGAAGTCGTGCGGCATGGTTGCTTTCGACGGTGTTGGGACGCTGGCCGACTGTTGCTGCTGTGGTACTTGGGCGGGTCTGGGAGGTGGATCGTCAGAGCGGTCGGAGCTGGTGAAGCACATTGTTATATGTCTGGCCTTCCCTTCCTGCTCTCTTAATCCGACCTCTTAATCCGACAGTCTTCTACTTCGCTCAAGACCAAGTAGGTCGGTGGGCTGATAACAAGATGGCGCAGACTGAGTGACGTTGCTCTACAGTACAACAGCAAGTGAGGTTTACGAGTGCGTGGCAGTGTGATGACGAGATTTGGAATGGGAGGCCGCCCAGAGTTTGTGTAATTACCCAAGACCTCAAACGGATGCGTTTGGTATACTACCTAGTGTTGGGCATTGTTCGCTCTCGCTTTCGTTGCACTCTGAGCATATTTGTACCTTACCTGAATCTAGACGCAGCCAAGTACTAGTTGATTGGTACCTACCTTGAAACAGCTGTGCGACCACCTTCGTTGACTTCGTAAACATGATTTGAAAGGAAGTCGTCGTCATGCTTTTGGTAGGACTTGTACTCTGTACAGTACCTCCCTATATAGCTAGCTGAGTCAATCTACTCAGCCTCATTACGCTAATGCCGTAGCGCATCTTATATACCTAAGTGGAGGTACAGTACACAGTATTAGTGTAAAGTACTGTACGGGGCACCTCCCTCGGTATATTGCCCCGCATTGCCCTAAACATTTAGAAACAGTTAGGAGCCGAGAGCCTGACTCCCTACTTACGAGCAGCTTACGAGGTACGGTAGGCAGTCCCCTGCAAGCCTGAGAGACAACATGCAAGATGGGATAGAACATTACGTGTAATTGTCAAGCACTCATCTTCATTTTGGAAATTAAACATCTTGTAGAATATGTAATCAAACGAGTGTATTCATAGGTATATACATGTACAACCTATTTACGCATCAGGGCCCAAGTTAGCTGGGTGTTCCCGAGCTCCCCAACTTCTACCATCGCGTATTTGTTCTATTCTACGAATCCCCCGTATTTTCATGAGACTAGATATAAACTCCGTCTTAGACCCCACACGACTCATTCATCTCCTCATCCCAATCATCACGTAGACCTCATTGCCTATCCGACAGAGTTGCCTTCCTAGCCACCCCCTCTCCGTTAAGATAGTGGGCGACGGAAAACTGACCCCAAACCCGCTCAACCAGGCTAAGTATGGGAGCCATCCTATGAACTCCATTCATTTGCCTCGGCGCCTTCCGGGTAGAAAAATGCAATGATGCCAATGATGACATAAGTGGCCACGAGCAGCGCCCCTTCCAGGTAGTTGCTTCGGCCGTCGAGGATCAGGAAGTTGATGATGAAGGCCGAGACAAATAGGGATACTGTCTCGAAGAGGGTGAAGTAGAGCGTCATGGGCTGGTTGATGATCCATCCGAGAATGACAACCAACGGGGTGACGAACAGCGCGATCTGGATCGAACTGCCAATCGCCACGCCAATAGCAAGATCCATCTTATTCTTCATCGCCACCGTCACGGCCGTCACGTGTTCCGCCGCGTTACCAACGATGGGAAGAATGATGAGACCAATGAAGATCTCTTTGATTGAGCTGCTCGCCACCACGTCCTGAATCGAATCGACTAGGAACTCGGCACACGTGGCGACGAGGGCCGTAGTAATTAGAAGCATGATGATGGCAGCCGGGCGCGAAAGATCATCCTCATGGGCTTCGGCGGTTTCGCCAGTGTCGTTCCCAAGCGCCGACGGCGGGATTGTCGCGGGAAACAATGCTCCGGGAGGACGGAAAGATTGTTGCTGATTGAGCCTGTCAGGGAGTGAATTTGTTCGGCGAATGCCCAGCTTGACGCGAGGCACTGGTCCGAGGGTAACGGGAACCGCGGCGACAGCCCCGGCCTGCGACTGCTGGGTGAAAACAGGCGGGGCCAGACTTTTGGCAACTGGTCGAAACGATAGCCCGCGCAAGTTGTTGAAGGGTCGCTTGGTACCGCCTGACGTAGGTTCGGTAGTACCATCTAGAGGTGCAACAGTATCTGCGAAATCAACACGCCGGGGTTCTCCTTCCGCCATTTCTATCTGAGCAGCTCCGGGGACTAAGCCGACGACATTCTCCTCGATAGGTTGGGGGGTGCCCGCGGCCTCCAAGGGAGTTGAGTTCTTCCGCTGACGCCGATGCCTGCGTGAATGCTTGTGACGATGCTTGCGCCGGTCCTTTCTGGGTCTCTCCTCTTCGACGGTATCCTCACTTGCCATCGAGTTCGTGTGAGGGAAGAAACCGAGGCCGTTTGCCGACTCTCCAGACTTAGATCCATCTGCAACTGGGCTTACGTTGAATGAGGAAGTTCGGGTACGAACTCTCTCATCATCGGTATCAGCAGACGCGACGCTCGACTTTCTGCGACGACGGGCACGAATGACTCTCTTGACACGCCGTGACATGGTGTTTCTCGACTGAGCTGAGGAATCCGAATCCGAATCGGACGAAGAGCTCGAATCAGAACTCGAAGTGTCCAACCAAGCAGCTGCCGGACCAGGAGTCGATTCCTCATCGATGATGTGTTGCGGTGTAGACTCATACATATACGCATGTGACTTCAGCTGGAATAGAAGGTACACCACGTAGATCAGGAGTAGGATAACGCTTGTACCACGACTGATCTTGAGAGACTGCTCATCGGCCAATGCCGTATCTTTGAAGGAGGCATGAAAAGCGGTGGGCAAGACAAGACTGATAACGCTTAAACTAAGTAAACAAGCACTCATCTGCGTCACAGTGCTGTTATACACTTGTTCGCGAAAACGCAGACCCCCCAGGAAGAATGCTCCGCCCAGGATGAGCAGTAGGTTCGCGAGGATAGACCCCAGGAGTGATGCTTGCACGACGCGGATTTCACCCTTCACTAAAGCAATGATGAAGATGATCAATTCAACAGCATTGCCGAAGGTTACGTTTAATAATGCGCCGATGGTGTCACCCATCTTACGAGCCACAGACTCGGTGGCGTAGCTGAGCAATGCGGCAAGGGGAATGATGGCTACGGCGTTTATTCCGAAAATGGCTCCTGGGTTCGCGTTTGGGATGTTGGCAACGACGATACCGACAGGCACGAAGACTAAGCCCACGTTGATCCAACTGTGAAAGAGGATTTTCTTAGTCGTCAAGTAGAATCGGACGACGACGTTAGGTTTCTTTTCTTCTGAATCCCCAGGGTTCACGACAGTCCCCGACTCTTCCGCTTTAGATGCCGATGAAGTTGACTTATCGGCAGTATCGCTATCCGATCTAAGGTTCGTGCTGCCATCTGTGGGTTGGCTAGGCGGGCCTTGATCGCCGTGGGTGACGATAGAGGAGTCATGTTGGCGATTTGAAGGTTGTCGCTGCTGTGACGGTTTCTGAGATGGGTTACTCAGGGGAAGCGTAGGGTTACTACTGGAACCAGTGGACCGTGTAGTGCCTCCATACGCGTGAGTTCGTGCCCAAGAGCGTATGCGATCTATATAAGGCGGCGGATCAGAAGAGGTTTCCTTCATCGATGTATGGTGTTTTGGCAACGTTGACGCCAAGGTCTTGGTGTTCTGGATTGAGAACAAAGTGAAAAGGAGAGGAAAGAGGAGCAAAAACAACCGAACGCCAACAGGTGTGACCAGGCCTAAATAGGTATTGGACGGAAGGGGTTGAACAAGACAAGATAAGCAAATGGATGACGGGATCTTGTCAACCTGCCACAACGTCCGGGGACAACCCTTGAATAGCAATGATTGGAAGCGTGTCAAGTGACAGGGATTCGAGGCTAGAGTGCCCCAACTGTATTTCCCGAAAGATTGGTACTCCTACGCGTACACGCACTAATACCGTGTGAAGCTGGGTAGGCAGTAGCAAGGGGCCTCTCGGTCCTGCTATTGGCACTCGCCTCATCCTACTTATCCCAATAGAGATAAGAAAGAGCGAACCAAACAGCTTGATCTTCTTGATGGTAGTAGGCTTACTCTTTCAGGCGAAGAGGACAACTAAGCTCAAAGAATAAAAGAATGCCCATCTAGATCTCACAACACAGTACTGGGTACAGTACAGTAAGGGAAGCAGTGGCTTAGAGGCTAGCTACCGTAGGTAGTGTACTGTAGTGTAGGGGCGGACGGCGAAAAGATTCGTCACTCTTTGAAGGTATGGATGTACTGTATTGGGCTTGACACGACGTGGAGTACACTAGGCTCATATAGTAGATAGTATGAACGATAACAATGGGATGAGGAGACAATGAATGATAACTTACGCATCCTACCACCAGCGAATAGCCAGTTTCTGTACTGTGGTTTACCGCTGCGCTAACGCAGCGACAGGCTTGGAGTCACTCGTGCAGTTGTATAACAACCGAATGCGCCACAACGGATACTCTGCGGGATGATATCAGGACTCCTCTCGATATACAGGATGGCTTTGGAGATGAACGTACCAACGACAACACAGAGCAATACACCGTCCCACAATTGTCCTGTGCCGTAGTATTGCTTCAAGTACAGTAACTGTGAGATGGGCGTGGCGCAAATTGTGAGTAATTGATAACCAGAACGAACAGGTGACAATAAAATGGGTATTTACCTGAAAATCTATAAAATGCAGGGTTCCCTAGGTAGGTAGGTTGTCTATGAGATGTGTTTGTCCACACTGACCGTGGTACTTATGGTAATGCACAGATAGCACAACTTGCGCTTTGGTATTATTCCGATGGTGAACTGGGGACTCAACAAACTGAGGCGGGAGACCTACTTCTTAAAGAGTGATTCTCGTAGTAAGGAAAGGGAAGACGCTGCATAAATCACTTTTCGGGTATCTTTCGCGAGAAAACAAGAATGATGAGAACTTGGACGGTAGAATCTAGAGTCTTCATCGTCATGCTAACACATCTAGAGACTGCAGTTGGCGAAGTTATGGTTACACAGTGTATACAAGGCAATCGGGACTGTCTATTTGCCTTTCCGTCATACCTGCCATGATGCCATTGTACAGCGAGTTATACAAGCTTAACAAGGAATAATACAGTATGTCGCACACGGCTTGCAACAAAACAATTGGCTGATTTGTTTGCATTCCCGCCTCACTTCTGCCACAGCCCCGGCACCGTGCCGAGTTCCGGTCGCCTACCCAGCAGAAATGACGTAATGCGCATTGCTATGATAACACTGCAGAAGGGAGCTTATATCATTGCCCGCTGTTGCAACATGATAAGTTGGTAATAATCACCGGTTAGGTGCTCCCGGACAGAATACAAAGAAACCTTTCTGTAGGAAGGAATACAAAGTACTACGTGGCGGATAATTACGAGGGAGGAACAAGACCCGAGGCCAACTCTACTGGACCAACACGAAACGAAAAGGCATAACTTCAAGATTAATTGAGGTTTATATAAGTCGTACAATTTGAGCATCACGGTAACGGTTAAGCTTTTTCCAAGCATTTCCCAAGACATGGCGGATTTGTGTCTCGGCTATTCGACTGCACGAACACGGGGCGGGTACGCATGGCACCAGCCAATATAAGGTAGGGTGACATCTGCGCTTATTTAAGGTACGGCAGCCGTTTGATCGTGACAGGTAGATAAACTTTTATACTTCTACGTATATACATGATAAAAACTTGAAACCCGTGACCAGGTGTCTGGACACCTCATATCTCATGCATGCATCTTTAACCTAGGTAGTCTGACTACCAACCTCTAAGCCTTATCACGAGTCAAACCAGCTCACAAACTTCTCCTCGCCTCGCTTTACAAGCCTTAGAGGAACATGGTGTCCGTTGTGCAGCTTGAGTGTGATACGCGTTTCGCACGAAGTCAGGATGTCCCTAGAGCGCGCAACAGCTTTCTTATATATTGTTGCTTTCTCGTCTTGGCTCATTCGTGCGACCTCATCGTTAGACGCCCAGTCATCGACGGCGTTCTCGATGCTGTATTTTTGGAATATGACGGCGAGAGCTGCAAGTACTTCGACGATGGCGAGGCGTCGGCCGAGACAAGACCGTGGGCCTTCAGAGAAAGGAATGTACGATCCCCGCGTCGGCCGAAACATTGACGCGCTCGTGTCTGGACCTGCGTACCCGCCAAAGTCTTCCTCTTCGGGTAAGTCCGAGCTCTGTTTCTCGTCTTGCTTGAGGCTGGGCCGGAACCAACGCTCTGGTACCCAGTCGTCGAGGTCGTCTGGTGCTCCGGTGATTTTACTGGGTCGCGCTGGCCAATACCCGGGGTTGCGTTGGCAAGCTGACACACACAGGCCGAGGTAGGTATTAGGGGGGAGTGTGCGCTTAACACCATCTATCGTAATAGTCTGCGCCTTCGTGGGTGAGGTCTTCTTGGGCACCTCCACAACAGGCGGCACCACGCGCAACGTCTCATTCAAGACGGCGCCAAGCATTGATGCCTGCATTACGCCGACCTTTTCTTCGTAGTTCCACGTCGCCGGGTCCGTGTCGCGACCCAGGATTGCATCGATATCCTGCTGTAGACGCCGTTGCGCTGCCGGGTTGTTTGCAAGCTCTAGCATGGAGAAGTGCATTACGTTGGCAGTAGTTTCATGGCCCGCTTAACCATAGGAAGGTTAGTGGGCGAGTTCCAGCGAGTGCGGGAGAGGGTTATCTGGAAGGACGTACCTAGGAACATGATGAATGCGTTACCAATAATTTCCGAGTCATCCATTTTAATGCCTTTACCCTGGTTGTCTTGGTAAGAGGTTGCGACCAGTGACCCCATGATATCCATGCCTATCTCTTTGTCTCCTCGACGAACATCCTTCACCTTTTGCTGCAGGAATTCTTGCATATACATCTCGTAATTCTCTCTAGCCTCCTTCGCCTCCTTGAAGACGCGGAGGGGGACGTGGTCTGAAAGAAAATCAGCTTCGAAAGCATGCCACCACCAAGTAGCTATTATACGTACTCATAACGACCGTAGGTGTCAATAAAAGTGGTAATAAATGTTTCAAAATGCCGCCAATAGACTCGGTAAAGGTCAAGGTGTGCCCCTCTGGAGGCTTGAAACTCGCATACCTAGCCATCTTCGAATCTGTATCAGCCGGAACGGGTTGATCCGGCCAAACGAGGCGCAAACCGAAGCCAACATAACTGATAATATTAAGGGCCCACGACATTGTATCGTGCTCAACGGTATGGAAGCTGCCGTCCTTCTGGGTCTTTAACCAATGGTCGGTCATTCCTTGGGCTTGATCGATGGCGGCTCTGAACACCAAAGCCGAGTTCTTCTCATTAAACGATGCAGAGGTGACTTTTCTGTGCATGCGCCACAAAGTTCCTTCCGTGGTGACGACGTTGCGACCAAACATAGCAAGGATCCTGTAATGCTCAGTCGGTTTGGGGAAGTCTTCACGTCTCGATGCGATTTCGTGAATGATCTCTGGATTTGCCGTATGCATCATCAACTCAGTTGGCGAGGCGATGAGAATACTCTCGCCCATTTTAGCGAACGGCGCAAACTGCTTTCTGTACTGCCAATTGTGTTCGCAAACACTTGTACACCATCATTGTTAGTCTTGTGCAGCATCTGCCGAAGGTAAACGAGTACACTTACTCAACTATGTCTTCCCAGTATTTTTTAGGGGTGAGGAACTTCCATAGTGGAAGCCAGATGAAGCGGAAAGCTTGGTTTATGTTGTTGATCGGATTTATAGCTAAATAATGGTGAGTTTTCAAGTAAAACTACCAACACATAGTAACCACCTACGAACAACATAGTACCGAAGCCCAGTAGATTTCGCAAGAGCGATATTGCGGCGGAGGCCAGTAACGAACTTGAATACGAACCATGCGACAAATGCGCCGGTGAGCAGGAGTATTGATGACAGCATTTTACCGACAGCTATGCTTTGTTGTTCACCTCGCTCGAGTCGTTACGGACGTCGCTGGCAATTTGATAGAGGCTTGTCGGTCGCAAGCGCGGGCACGTCGGATGCTGACCGCTAGATGGGTCGGCGAGTTAGCCCTTGGGGACTAAGAGTGGAAAATCGAGTCGGCCAGCCAGTCCTCGTTATAACTAAGCGAGCAGGAAGAAAAGAAACAAGAAAATATGGGAGGCGACAGAGAAGCTCGCTCCCGTAAAGCCAGGCACATGCCATTTGTCGGTCATGATTCGGCGCAACCTTCCCACCTGGTGCGGGACAGCATGGCATGGGCTTACCAGCGTTAGTCTAGTATTTGGCATCTCTAGGCATTTCACCATCTCGCTTCCACTGTAACCAGCCAGCCTCGGATCGACCTGGTCCCGACAGGGACTGTTACAGTCCGGGCGGGGGGGCCGGATTCCTCATTTGCTGTTTCGAGGAATCAACGGCGTCTGATAGGCTAGCAATGGTGAACTGGTGCCCTCAAGCGTCTCTAGGGCTGCTGGGAAGTACAGTAGCGGGACAATACCTAATGTGTATGTCCTGTAATGGGTAATGCATGTGTGTAAGCGAACATTGCAATTGTAGTACTGTATAGTAGCCACATGGTCGACCATGCTCGCTTAGAGCTCCCCGCCAACTGGTTCACGAGGTTCGACTGGTGGTGCCAGACAATCGCGGCCGGACTTAGGTGAGCCAGTGATATCAGTCTTCGACGAAGTTGGTCCTATACTACCTGTTTGTTAGGCGTTAATGGCGCTCCGCGGAATGTCGCCCAGTTGCTCCCGTATTGTGACAAATAAAGAAGCTTGTACCTAGGTAGAAAACGAGGAAACGAGGAGCGCTCAAACAGCTCTTGTACTTGCTTTATCATGTGATGTGACATGTACAACATGGTGGTACCTATGTACTCCTTGACTCCCGTGTGTCTCACATCTTTAAATATAAGTTTAAATATAAGCAGGGAATAGCTTTCGGCAGAGCTTGAAGGAATTGACCATGATCCATAATTGATAATATCTTCGGTTTTCTTCACACACCAAAAATCGTGAAGACTGAATGAAAGGACCAGGTATTGCTGTAGTATTGGATAGGTAGGTACTATGTACCCAACTATAAATAACCCTCTCTGGCGGCGTATCAAATTGCCCAAGCACTCCAATAGAAGCTTTACTCAAAAGTGTAGTGTAGTGCTGTACCTGCTTCTTCTGTACTGTACATGCACGACGCCAACAACGGTAGCAACCCTGACCCAGTGGACCACTTCTGTGGTCAATGGCCTGTCACATCTGACACTGCAATCCAACCAACACCCGGAGTTCTGCCCGGAGCTTAGGCTGCGACTTTGTTTAATCCGGACACTTGTAGTGTTGAGCACTTCACGGCCTGACCAATTGACACAGAAAAATGCATAAATATGTCACGTTTTAGAAACAGCAGATAGTAGAATTCCTCCCTAGCTCATGGGATGAACATGGCACAGGGCCCTGCAATTAATTCGCGGGAGTCATGTGTTCAGCTGGTGGGTTTATGCAGTGCTCTACGGCATCAATTCGTTATCAATATCAGGGTCGGGCAATTTCCGTATATGGGATAAAGCTGTACAACCTCGCGAGTTCTAGCCCCGAGATGGCCACTTCAAACTTTAGAACTAGCGGCATACGGTCGGTCTATGACCTCTTACGAGATGGGCCATGGTCATGATTATAGGACGAGGTGTCTCAGCTTCCCACCTGAATAGAATCTAGGTAAAGCTGATTCTTAGTACCTAGCAGGGTGAAGAGAATATATGGTATATCAACACAACCTCGAAATGTCTCACCTGCTATTATATCTCAATGGATAGCTGCAGTTATATGCAGCAACTCAATCAATAGATACGACAGCTCACGAACTACAGAAAAGAAGGAAATCTAAATGCTTCCGTTGAATTGTCATACAATAGAGCTATCCCGGCTACCACCTGTTTGTCATACCAAAACTTGAAAAGACATCATCAGGGTACCTCGCCAAGTTTCCAGCCGCCAACACCCTGAGGCTGACATGCCCGACGTCCCAACCACCGCAAAGCAATGGCGACCATGTAATAAAGCTCTTGGGAGAAGAGGTAGGCCATATAAGCTTTATAGGCTCAAGTTCCTATTTGCCTCGTCTGCGTTGCGAGATGTGTATTTTCGGGACCGTATTTCGGGACCGCCATCCATCCACCCATGTATCCTTTTCTTCAAAAAGCAATCTCGGACGCCCTGTATGCATTTTTGCGCTGGGAGACATATGTTGCATGCCTTTCGGCATTCTATACTATACCGTAATAAAGGCGCTCATAGCGCGCACCGCATCCCCATCATGTGCCTTCAGCAACTCGGTCGCTTTCGCTTTCGTTAAATCGAGCTCATCAACCTGTGGCGAAAGACATTCAAAAATCAGCGACTGCTTCCCGTCATAAACGTAGCTACACCCTCCACTTCTCCTGCTCGTACAGCCCACGCCTTGTTTCCACCCCCGCACCCGCACCCTTCCCCAATCATAGGGCGCCATCTCATTGTATCTCATCCCGCAGGAACATGTATATAGATTGAGGGCAAGAGGGGAGCTTACAACCAATGCGACGTCTGCGGCATCAACCTTGACCTTCTTGACCTCCTTCTTCTCGACGGAGGCGGGCGCAGTAGCCGCCAGCTTGCTGACGGCGGCAGCATCGACCTCAGCCGCCTCGGCGCCATCGCCACTAGAATCCATACTCGCAAGGGCCGCGGCGGCCTTCCGGTCCTCGGCTGACTTGGCCTTAGTTACCTCCTCCTCGACATGGCCGCCCGTGGCGCCTTCGTTGACGTTGCGGGGCTGTGGCTCGGCCATCGCGTTTCAGTATGGAGAGAGTCTCGGAGTGTGGGGTGCCAGTGATGCCAATGAGTATACCTAAAAGAACTGAGATGGCGAGCAATCTCAATGAGTAGTTCTCTCTTTAAAGTCAAACAAGTTCATGTGGTGTCGAAGCTGCTTCTAGAAACAAAACATACGAGAGAGCAGCTTGGAGCTAGTAGTGGGCTGAATGTGGGCCTAGGTGGGGAAGGTATAGTGTACATATAGCTATCTCTTAGGGCGAGTAATAATACTGAACCGGGACGGGACATCGTCACAAGCTGTCCGAATACGGAAATCCTGGCGTTGCGTACTTGCTATCCCACTGAGTCACCCGTCAACTAAGGACCTCTTTTGACACCAAAGTAGAGTTTCGATTTTATTTTTAAAATTTATTCCTCTTGTATTTAGGTTTCTCATTAGCTGCGAACCGACAGTGGTACGGCCCTGTTCATACTATAGATCATTATTAAAGCATTACGAGTGAACCTCCTCGACGGGCCGAGACGTGAGAGGGGCGAGGCAAGAAACACAATCGGCCAACATGGCGCCCTCGACAGAGCATACAGACTGGACGCCGTCGTCGTGGCGCACGAAGCCGATCAAGCAATGTCCCGAGTACCCGGACGTCGCGGCGCTTCACAAGGCCACGGGGGAGCTCAGCCGTCTGCCGCCCATTGTGCACCCGCACGAGATCGAGAAGCTGAAGCAATCGCTGCGGGACGTCGCCCGCGGCGAGGCCTTCCTGCTGCAGGGCGGCGACTGCGCCGAGTTATTCGACTACTGCCGCCAGGACGCCATCGAGTCCAAGATCAAGCTCCTGCTGCAGATGAGTCTGGTGCTGATCTGGGGCGCCGACAAGCGCGTCGTGCGCATCGGTCGAATGGCCGGCCAGTACGCCAAGCCGCGCTCTAGCCCAACCGAGGTCGTCGACGGGAGAGAGGTGCCTTCGTTCCGTGGCGACATCTTGAATGGCTATCATCTCGAGGACCGGGAGTTGGATCCGCAGAGATTGGTCAAGTGAGTTGACCCCTGATCCTCGTCGTCTTACACCCTTTCTTATACTACTATCATGCTGTACAGGAGCGCCTAGACCTACCACGCACGCTAATAGAACGCCAGGGCATACAACCACTCGGCAGCAACGCTCAACTATGTACGAGCCGCCCTCTCAGCAGGTATAGCGGACCTGCACCGGCCATTGAACTGGAGTCTAGGCCATGTGAAAGACCCAGAGCTAAAGGCCAAATACACGGCCGCCGTGCAGTTCCTGCAGGACATGCTGCGCTTCATGCACACCATCGGGGCGGACAAGAGCCCCAAGCTCGACACGATCGACCTATTCACAAGCCACGAGGGCCTGCTCCTCGAGTACGAGGAGAACTTGACACGCCTGATGGACGTGCCCCCCACGCAAGACACTAACCACCAAAAGCCACAGCAATCCGCCGAGAGCAGCGAACCGCGGAAGCAGTACTACAACACATCGGCGCACTTCCTCTGGATAGGGGATCGCACGCGGCAGATCGACGGCGCGCACGTCGAGTTCTTCCGGGGGATCGCGAACCCGATCGGGATCAAGGTGGGTCCGACGACGCCGACGTCAGACCTGCTGGAGCTGTTACGGACCCTTAACCCGGGTGTCGAGGTGGGCAAGATCACGCTGATCACGCGGTACGGCGCATCGAAGGTGCGGGACCTGCTGCCGTCACACATCCGCGCCGTCGAGGGCAGCGAGTACAAGGGCGCCGTCATCTGGCAGTGCGACCCGATGCACGGGAACACGCGGTCGACCGGCACGGGCATCAAGACGCGCCGCTTCGACGACGTCTTCTCCGAACTACAGGAGACGCTGCGCATCCACAAGGAGGAGGGCAGCTACCTGGGCGGCGTGCACCTCGAGCTCACCGGCGACGCCGTCACCGAGTGCATGGGCGGCAGCGAGGGCCTGGATGAGGACGACCTGTCGACCAACTACACGAGCTTCTGCGACCCGCGCCTCAACGAGCGGCAGGCCCTCGAGCTAGCCTTCCTCATCGCCGACAATTATCGAAAGGAGAGGGCCCTGTAGCCCGTTTGATGCTAGGCGAGGGTTGAATTAGAGATAAGGGAGTACCTAGATATAACTTCGCAATCATGATGCATGGATATGACGGGGTGGAATTTATGAAATGATGAACTCTTGAGATAGAGATACGCCACGGGTAAACAGCGTCTTTCGAAAAAGGAGAAACAAGAAAAGGGCAGCTAGGTATGAAGCTGCGTACGAAGTTGAAAAGAAAATTTAGGAGAGTTAGGTATGACAACGTAGACGTCTTAATCTAAGTGCGCGGGAGCATCAGAGAGGCCGACTGGCTTGTCCTGACTCTTATTTTTGCAAAACTCGTTGTTTTAACTGACCCGCCATCAGTTTGCAGTAGTTTCATCAACGAGGCTGTACCAGTTTGAAGGAAATATAACAAAGCGCATAAGCTCACAGGAATAATCGAGTATACAAATCAGCCCAAACATACGTTGTCTATAAAGATAACCTATCGAAAACTATCTTAATGGTTCGCAAGAGATGGCCATTGCGTGAAGTTGGGGGTTTTATGGTATATTACTATCCACACTCATAAGATACCCCCCCACCACTCTCGCTGGCTGGATCTATTAACACTACATGCTCGCTAATGCTCGCCCGTCAATTATCAGCCTGTTGTCTTTCTTGTAAGAAACAACACAACTGGTTTGTAGTAAGTGCGCCCGCCCATCATGTATCGAATACGTCTTTCCATATTTTGGAACCCATCGGACTTGTCGCAACCGTCTTTTGGAACGTCTTCAAATCGGGGGACAAATTTGTTGGAATGATTTGGAGATGCTATGAGATGACAAACTAGGAGAGTGTAAAAAAAGACCACAGGGATGATCTAAACCGCCAGTCAAACTCCCAACCGGATGCCCATTGTCGAAATCGAGGAATATAACTCTTAGTCGTTCGCTACGGTCGCGTCACGTCATCCATAGACCGAAGGCCAGACAGTCCGTGTAAGAAAGCTGGCTCGCCAACTACGCACGTGTTACGACCTCTCGGCGCTCGAAGCTGGCGTTTACTGGTTTATGAATGCTGACGCGGTAGCATAGGATCGAGGTACAGCTGACCAGGTGGCAGCTGCAAAATATGTGCAACTAATTCAGCACGTTTCTGAGTTGACCAGAGCAACCCGGATGCAGTGACCCAGTGAGCAAACTCACTGGCTCGCCTGTTTAGACCTCGCCACCCCGTGCCCGCCCCCTGCGCCTAAAGAAGTCCATAACTCTCTTTGCGGCACCACTACTTCCAGCGTGATCACGTGGTCTTCCGTACTCCTCTTCATCGTATGCATCTACGAACCGTTTATTCTTTTGAAGCACGTGCCCACCTTGCCGGCTGCCCGCCCGACGACTGTCGTATTGGTCCGAGTCGTAGCCGGATTGATAGGGAGCTGAGTTAGGTGGTCTTCGAGGTGGGTGATCAATAGAAGACTCGGATTCGGAGTTTAACATGGCTCCTTGCTGCAGGTACGGGGGAATAGCAGAAGCTTGTGATTCTGAAGGGTAGCGGCGATGAGCGGAGTTCGAGCCATGGCCGGTTTGAGGTGGTGGTCCCATTGGTGATTCTAGGGGCTGTTCGTACATGCCGTCTGTATTCTGAGGTCCAGGATTGCTACGGCTCTGAGGTTGATTGACATATCGACCGTAACTATCCACCTCAGGGGGGTCCTGAATCGGCAAATCGGGTTGCGATACGTCGGGAGGCGGTGGGGATTCTTTACCTAAACCCATAGCCTTCATTAAAGAGAAACGCCTAGTGTTAGGTGGTCTCTCGGCTGGCGTTTGGGATCCCACCATGCTACTGCTGCGTTTCTTTCCAAGACCCAAAGAAAACGACCTCCGGGAAGCACGAGAATCCATCGACGTTCTAGACTCACCCGGCATGGTATTGGACATACTGACAGGCGGGTACTTCTTCGGCGGTTTCTCTCCCTGCTCTGCTCGTTTCTTGCGAGCACCGAAAATCGATCCACTGCGGCCGAAAAGCTTACCACCGATCTCACCAATAGTATTCGATCTTCTGTGGCCCTTGGCCTCGCCCGAGGGCGGCTGTGGTTGGGTATTGAAACCTGAAACTTCAGCGAATTTAGGAGGCATGCTGATACTAGGCCGCCCAAATCCTAGATCGGGAGTCTCTTGCGGGATCGGATTTGATATGACGTAATTCTTCGAACCTTTCGGTTGTTGTATGCTTCCTTGCGCGTTAGTACCGGCAACGGCAGGGGGTAAAGGTATGCCGTACGACGCTCGTGATGACGGAACTAGCCCCTTAGAACCAGAAGAATGCATAGATCCACCAGTTGCAGGTCGTGATACAGATGATCCGGTCGCGGCGGTCATATAAGGATGATCAGATGTGGACCGACCCTGGCCCGCCCTTGGGGGAGGGATATCCCGGCGGTGCGTACTCGGTGGTTTTCTCGTGTCTCTAGGTGATCCAGCGTACGGGTCTTTGGAAACCGGAGGATCTTTCGGTAGCGGCTTATCGTGGGATGATGTATGAACCTCAACAGGGCCTTGGTTAGAAGATTTAGCCTTACTCTTTCCGCGCTGAGAAGTATTGACTTCGGACTGTTCAGCTCCCCGTTGGGTCTGCGTCGTAGGAGCGACATATTCCACTTGTACCGTCCGCCGTTTATTATCTCTCTGCTGTTTAGTATGCGTTGCCTCGTCGGCGTCAACTTTGCCCTGTTTCCGTGCTAAATCGCCTACCGCCGTAGCAGTGGTGGCCTTCGCCTTAGTTGGTTCTCTGACGGAGGCGCTTCTTGCCAAGCCCCCAGTTTCAACCTCGTCAGAAGGCACTGTAGTGTTCTGTATTTCGCTAGATGTTGTCGTAGTGCTAGTAATGAGTTCTACTACATGTGCATATTCGCTGAGCCAGCTGTGCCGGGCTACTTCAAACAGGTCTGCTCGTTTTCGCGGGCTTGGGACTAGAATCCGCCGAAGCAGATCTCGAGCATGCGGGGTGACATACTCAGGGAACGTGAGAGGGGTGTTGACAATATACTTATACAATAGGTTGATGTTATCCCCTTCCGGGTTGTCAGGATCATCATCAAAGGGCAAATATCCCGCAAGCATAGCGTACTAAAAACTAAAGTGAGTTTTAATATCGTCACAGACCAAGGGTTCACATACCAGAATAACGCCACAACTCCAGACATCAACTTTGCGACCAGTATACAGTGAGTCGCTCACAACCAGCTCCGGTGCGGCATAGCATGGGCTTCCGCAGCTTGTCTGCATCAGGTCACCTCTACGCAGGCCTTTTTCGTTGGTCTTGTCTAGACCTGTTCGTTTAACAAAGTCGCGGTCTGATAAGTTTAGCTCTTCTTCTTCCGTCAACTCGTCCGCTGCATCAAATGTGTTGGCAAACCCAAAGTCGGTAATGATGATATTCCGATTTCGATCGAGAAGCAAGTTCTCCAGTTTTAAATCCCGATGAACAATGCCTTTCTTGTGCAAGTAGCCCACTCCCGATATCAGCTGGGCAAAAAGCCTCCTGGCGGCATGATCTTTAAGATATCGATGGTTTAAGATATAGTCGAAGAGTTCACCACCAGACGCGTATTCAAGGACAATACCGATATGGCGTTCTGTCTCGGACATTTCGTGTAATCTAACTATATTCGGGTGGGAGAGCTTTTGCAAGATGTGAACTTCGCGATAGATCTTTGCTAGCCGTGATGGATTGTTGCCCACACTGTCGCGACGAATGAGCTTGATGGCGACCTAAAGTATACATTAGTCGTCTGTCGGTGTAAGTAATCCGGCCCCCTCCTGAAGCTCTTACCTGGACGCCGCCATCTTGCTTCCAGCCCAGCTTGACTTTTCCAAACTCACCTTCGCCAATAGTATTACCCAGGTAGTAATCACCAAACCGAGACGACTTTTCTCGTTTAGAATGATCATGTCGGCTACGCCCCCCACGCCGACTCTCATCTTGAGCTTCATGCATGTGGACTACTGGAGGCGGTGCAGCGGCATCATCATCCTCCTCCTCGTGTCCACGTTGACGTGTTGGTGTAGAATGCGGCTGAGCTTCCGTTTGGCGTTCTCTTTCTCTTTCTAAGTCAACTTCAGGCTGTGAGACTATGACGCGATTCAGCACTTCACTAGCCTCTCGAGATGGCTGTTTCGATGGTGCTGAAGCTGTATGTTGATCCCGGGAACGGACGGGCATTGTTGTTGACGTAGGCTGACGATTGTCTTGTGGTACAGGCTGATGGCTAGTATTGTCCGAATAGCCGTTAGCACCTGCTCTGCCATTATCTCCAGGCGTCCGTTTGGGGGAACCCGCCGCGCGGTCTTCGGCGTGTGCCGCCCTACGGGAACTTGTCGTCCCTGATCCATGTTGTGTTGACGAGGTTCTAGGGGGAGCTACTGGGGGCTCCTGCCGTCGCCGGCTTGAAGTAGGTTTTTCATATTCGGCCGAGGCAGCCATCACCGGGGCCGGCGATGCTAATGTGGTGCGCGAGCTCATAGTTGGCGACTGATCTGGGTAGGGGTTTGCAACGTTGGCACTAGGTCTCCCAGAAGGGCGTTTTGAAGAGGGTCCAGGTGAGGCAGATGGATGATCTCTGTTTGCATAGCGTCCTTCGCGGCTCGGTGACTGGGCCGGTGTATATTGACGATTCGACGGCGACGCTGACGGCGAATGGGCGTTTAATGCGGAAAGTGCGGTCGGCTGATGAGGCGCAGAGTGCAGTGCAGCAGAAGACATTTTCTACGCCCAACGCGTTGTACAATCAACAGATCCTAGGGCTGACACAGCACGCACTGGATCCGGAGCCCGGGCTACCTGCACTGGAACAAACGCCACTGCTGCAAGATCGCCAAAACAAACTATTAGGCTGGCCAAGAATAATCGGCCGGTATGCGATGCAATCGATGATACACGTGCAATGGCAAATGACGAGGCAAGGCGAGGCAACGCAGGGGAGTAATCGGGCTAGACGTCAGTAAGATTGCATATAAAGCTGAAGGCGCGCCGGATCAATGCAATGAATCCCGAGAGCGGTCTGACCGCCTGGTTGTCCAATAAGCAAACTTCCTTTTCGTGCGTTGTGTATCGCCGCGGGAGTAGGTTATCGGTCTGCCTGCTCTGGTCTCGCTTGACAAGGACAGCGCAATAAGAGTTGTTCACAGGCAACGTGCAAGGTGTAGGTAGCTACCGGGTCGGGCCAGGTCAGGTAGGTCAGTCGACTCTAGATCTCAAGATGCCGTGTTCCGCCGCGTTCGGTCCAGTTGCCCCAACGTTGTAGAGGCTTGACTTCGATTGTTCTGATAGGCGCGGTGTCCACAGACCGGGTGGGCTGGCTGGTGATGACTGCGAAGGGAAAAAAAAATATGCAGGATAATGTAGGGTAATGCTGGTTAGGCAAAGGGGTCCCCCACGTTCCGCTGTCGACAACAATATTGCTCCCAATTCAATCGCACGGTCGCGTTGGAGGGGGGCAAGGTCATTCGCTCGGTCGGTGGTGTGTCTGGATTGTCCGCTGTATCGTGCTGCTGTACAGGCGGTGGTGGTGGTGTCCCGGCACGGCCGCGCTGGTGGTGGTGTATCTGGCGGTTCTCAATGCTCGTTGGTCGTGGATATAGGGGGACAATGCATATAGACAGGCAATGTAGGGTGAGGAACAGGTGCAGATGCAACTACAACAATAACAACAGCAGCGACGCCACTGCACAGAAAGGTGCGACGGCAGAACAACCAGTCGGGCTCTCTCTTTCCCTGGCCGCTGTATTCCTGACCAGAGAGGAATCGCACTGGCGCACCGGAGAGGGAGGAAGGAAAGGAGCAGAGAGATATCTGCAGATGCCTGAGGAGATTGGCCCAAAACTGCACAGGATACAGGATCAGGATTACAGGGCGTTGCTTGGTACTGTATGTACATACAGTACCGTAGCTCCAGGACAGTGAGGACGTGTTCAGCGCGTATCGATTTGCTAGCGTGCTGGTGTGCTACCTACTACCAAGCCTGGTAGGTACAATTGGAGCTGGGTTGGGCCGGCTAGCCGTCCTATTTACTCTCCGTACCAGCCCATTGTGGCTCCAATGCCAGCCCACAATAATCAGTTGACAAAAGATTGCCCACCTTACCTAGGTACTTACCTATAGTAGCCTAGACCAGAATGCTAATTGCCCGAGGTATTACACTACGGCACCTACTGCTGGGCACCACTATTGAAGCCGGAATAGGCATACTAGTGCGCTAAGAACGCCATAAACAATTTGCCTTTTCAGTCATGGCACTGGCACTGGCATGTTTCATCCAATGCACAAGACAGGTTAGTTCAGGAACAAAATTACTACTGTAGGTATACGGTCTAGTATACGGTTGCCATGACCCTGCAGCCAAAGAACAGTAGTACGAGATCATCAAGTCGCGCAACAACGTGTTCGTACAGTACGAGCCGTAGTTGAGTAAGTAATTCAGATTATCATGTAGCATTCAATCATAATCCATTGTATAGTAATGTAAAGAAGGCGCTTTGTTCGGCTTGATATATGCCTACCTAGTGTAGTTTTTCAACAAATATGTCATTGTATGCTGCATTGCAACAGACTTGAAGTAGGTATCAAGAAATTGCCTAGGTAGCTTTTGCTCCCTCCTCTCCGCTATGGGAAATGAGGATTTTATGGGAGCACCCATTGTGGGAAATTGCAAGATGGAGACAGCAAGCAAGGACCCCTCGTTTCCAAGTTCTTTTGGGTGCCCCAAGCCCCACTAGCTGGAATTGGATAAATGCTACCAGCATGAGCAGCATGAGCCGTGCCAGAGATCTTTATATTCATTCATGCACTAAACACGAACCACCCAGCCTAAACCCCTTCAGGTTCAAGACTGCGGCAAGTGGACCAGAGATCCAGTCAGGTCCAATCAGAACATCTCGATACAGCATGCAAATGCAGGTACCTACATGATCATTCCCACCTGGCTGCAGCGTACGTGCATCGGGCAGGCAGCTCGCTACTTGCTGTACAGCACACACACCCAGACACCCAGAGAGAGCTGAGCCGTCGCAATGACAGAATCCCAACTAATGATAACAAAAGTTGGCCATTGAAGAGGTCCTCTTAGATCGTTCGTCCTCAATCTTGAAAACCTATAACTCGGGATCAGATCATGTCATCGAATGACGAACTATTTATAGCATTTCGGTAACATTGAGCCAGGGTGTTGTGTCAATTGCTTTGGGATATGGTATGATATATGATATACGATGCTACCTACCGTACCTACTTAATGGCGGCAGGCCAGCATATCGTGACTATCTTCTTGGGTCGGCTTACGAATAACAGACAAGTGTCTATGACGACGTCCAGGCAAGAACCACTCCTCGGCATCATCAATTGTAAGTTCACCAGGTACCAATTCCTTACAGTATTTTGCCCTACTTACTGTACAACCATTGAGCAGTGTAAGCAGTACACAGTACCATAGAATTCATTCATTTCAAACCAACCTCCCTTCCACACTGCCCATACAGGATTGTGGTCTGCAGCACCCACAAAGATACATAGTAGCACAGACCTTGCATCATCGCTACCAGTTCACACCTCTACTGTAGTATGATGCATGAGGCATCAATTTACTATTGCTACCTAGTGTATTGAAATGCACGGCCGTTAGGTGAGGTGGTTTTCGAATGGTTGGCCTGGAACTCTTCAAGAGGTCAATCCGCTAATAAAAGGCAACTACCGGAATCTAAAAATGACAAGGATCCAGGGTCTGAAGTCCTGAGTTGCTCCCGTGTACATATAGCATCCCTTGCTACTAGTCTACAGTAGGTAGGCAACGGTCTTTTTAAACGCTACTTGTCTCTAGTGTACCTAGTCTGATCTTCAAGTCAGTTCGTTGTCAGCTAGCCCAGCTTCCAGGAAGTTGGTTGCGACGATGTACGTAATTCCGAATGCTGCCGTCGTGTTCTTCCTTCCTTGACTTGACCTGACTTGACTTGTCTAATTGGCACTCCGATTTAGGACATAGATCATGCAAGGCTGATGACGTCTTAACCTCGTGTTTCTTGTTTGTAGTGCGATAACCAACCATCGTGTCTTCTCCAAAATCCAGAACCACAATAGTCTTACTCAACACAAGTATATATAGCGCCACATGTATGACTTATATATTCTGTGTCTCCCGCCCGTTTCAATGGCCGCGACGATCCGAAAAGTGATCCTAGTTGACCATTCTCAAACGGGCCATGCCGGAATACCTACTGTCTAGGCAAGGGAACTTCTTTGACCAAGCCGTGACCAATAAAACCCTGCCAGGCAGTGTAGCTGAGCCCAACTCGTATGAAACTTAAGCTCACATCATCCAGAATATTATATTGCAGTCGGTGTCTTCTTACAGCATTGGTGCCCAAACTACCTTCCGGCGTCTCATCACCACGGAGTCCTTTTTTTTTTTTCTTCTCATGACAGGTACGCTGTAAACAGACAATATTCGACTGAGACACGCCTGTCGGAGATTTCAATATGTCTCCTTGACATGGTCCCTAGTCCGACGGGTACGTGCATTTACATGTGTGGGCGTGTGGGCTGACCAGGCACCCAGGGAGTAGTATAGTATAGTGAGTAACTGGCTGAGCCCATGTGCCAAACAAGTCTGCTTACAGTACGGAGTACTGACTACAGATACGTCTACTTAGACAAGCCTCCAACATGCTGATGCCCCTCTACACCAAGGTCCCCAAATGCAGGCGCCCACAAAATACGCCTTTGCCAATATCAATATGTATAAACTTTGCAAGCAATCCAATAAATTAACAATTTTTATACATATTCAGAGTATCTTAGCAAGGCATCTCTTATCTCTATCGTTGTATTATTACATCTTCCTTTACATCTGTAGATAGGCCTACCTCGCAACCACATAAAAACACAGCCATGAACCTAGGAACCAGTAGACTAGTATAGTCGCCACACTTTCAACAGCTGCTTGTGTATAGGTTTTCGGTATTTTTGTAATGGCCAGTGGAGGGGGGTTAAGTAATAAACGAAGAAAGTGACACCAAGTATCCGATGTCTTTAATGAACACGGTTGAAAGGCAGGCATTACGGTTGTAGATTCCACGCATATTACATGAGAGAGGGGTTGCTAATCTATGGGCTCCTCTTAATATAACGCGTCAGCTTTTTACTATGTGATGTCTATATCTAAAACTTCGGGTTATACCTTTCTTCGAAAGAAGTAACAACACCCCCTAATATGTTCCAGTATGGTGGTTATACTATGTGATGACTGGGTAAAAGACTGCCGCCCCCAATATGTAACACCTAAGAGTGAAACTTAGCTTACAGCCGGAATTTCCTGCCACGAGAGACACATGCAAAACATAGTGAAGCGATCTTCTCGCCCAGCGGTGTCGCCAAAGCTTTCAACTTTACTATTATAGATAGAAGGCCCTCGCAGTTTATAACACTACATATTCACACATTATATTCGCAGCCTACTTAGGAAGTACCTACATAGAATCGGCCCTTCCGTGTCCTATCTTAACCCGTATGCGCTTGATATCGCTATCCCATAATTAGGATTTTCCCGTCTCGGTTGAACCCGTAGTCGGTTCGCCAACTTAAATAAGGAGTAGCATAGTATAGGTACCTAAGTTTAGGATTCTTAGACATACTGATCTTTCCGGTGGAAATTAGTAAGACGTCAGTCAAACTACTATAGTCACCCATAATAAGAGGGATACAGACATCACAATCATACAATTCATCATCTACCTACATTCATTTAGGCAAATAAGCGAGAATATCAGCAATCATCTCACGTAGCGCGGGAATGGTAACGTAAATAGCCAACCAAAGAGAACCTGTTCGTCCTCATCAAGTCTTATTCACCAATCGAACTGGGTACTTATCTAGACTTTCATACCATTGGATCACGCTACCAATCTATAGAAGTAGGAGTTAGTATTGGCACACTGAATTAATGTTAAGAAAAGACCGGGAAACAAAGGGTCAGGAGAAAGCGTACTAAAAATGCTAGAGATCCAATAAAGGTTGACAAGTTAGAAGCATAAACAGCAGCATCGTTGCTGCTAGCAAAACCAAGCGCACCACACAGAGTGAAACCAAACGCCCCGATGAGGTTCCAGAACCCTATATGCCAACCCAACACATTGAAGGCGGGAGTATACCATGTCTTCTGTGTCTCTAGCATGAATAGCCAGCCAGAAACAATAAAACCAGTCCCGCCCACCACCTCAACAGCATAAGCATTATGTATATAGTATTTCTGGTGAGGATACATACCTGGGGTAACCAGTACACGCCGTTAGATGCTGGCGTGGAGAGGTGACCGTTGATGGACGGCAAAGCTGTGAATCCAGATATCCAGAACACAGTGGCCCCTATAAACTGAGAGAGAGATGCCAGGAATCCGATTTCTCGAAAGTAGTGGGTCTTCAGTTCGGGCCATGTCGGCCACCACTCCCAAGTTCTACCCTCTTTACCAACTTCAGGCTCTCCGGCCGTAAGAAAGCCGTGCCGGACCGAATGGTGATGCGCGCATCCCTTCGGGTCCGGGCGGAGCAGCAGGCGGTGGTTTTCGATCGCCTCGTCGATCGCTTCCTCGATCGCCCACCCAAAGCAATCTGTCCGCCTCTCATTGACGGCTTCCAGCATTAGAAGAACGGACCCGAACTCGAAAATCGTCGCACCGACGAAGGCTGTGATGCCAGTGCCCGCGCTAGCCTCGCCAGCAAATTCAGTGGAGGGCCACTGAACCGGAAGCCAGGCAAAAAAGCCATTGATGACCCAAATCACTGAACCTGCATGTCTCTTGTAAGCTTCCCCTCAATGCTCATCGAGTAGAAGCCCTGGTGGAAAGAGGGGTCGTTCCAAGGGCAAGGGGACGGGACAGCCCACCAAGAGTGAATATGATGGCAACATCATAGCTGACATCAAACACAGGAAACATCAACATCATTCTCGAGATCCCTGGCAAGGCTGCCCTGAACGTGTCAGTGGCGTGTGGGTGTGAAACTCCATAATTAGCTGCACTCTGCGGTGAGATTACTACAGTGTGGCGGCCCTTGCGGTTGTCCCGGGACCGATATCGACGCCATATCCAGTCGGGCAATGTCGCAGTTGTCGCTGGCTCGGCCTCCGCGGCCAATGGCTCCCGGGATGTCGAGTGAAGGAATGGGATGGGACGGGTAGGACGCTCCTCGTCGCGCGGAAGTCCTTTCGTTCCTGATGCCATTGTTGGCGGACTAGTATACGATGCCAATGAGCATATTACGTCAGCCACCACCTCTTCGAGTATTTAACTTAGAGTAGTAGTTGGATGCGATAATATTACCAATTTCGGAGCCCAATGATGTGTTGTCACCATGACCGGGGAATATCCCTAGAGTTCGCTCACCCTAACTTTAAATCTCTTTCAGCACTTGGGGCCTAACCACCACGAGTCTACTTGGCTCTGCAACTCTCAGCTCACTCACTTGGCTGCTGCATGAAATCGGAAATGAGGCTTACAGGTGAGAGCGCAGCCGAACCTGAATTTATGGGCCAGCTTCGAGAGACTTGAACATCCTCACGGTTCTTTTCGTCATGCGATGGCAGGGGTAAGAGGTAAATTTACTAACTCAATTGGTCAATATGCATGATTTCGGACACTATAATGCCAGCCGCAACGTCGAAATGCGTACGTCTACTCTAATCAAAGTGCAAGTTCTTCATAACTCAGTTTACTAATCAACATCTATCAATCTGATGACATTATCGCAGTAGCCTTTTCACCTACTAAGTGTGTTAGGTGGTGAGTAGATGGACTACATTCGGAAGAACAGCGCTCATATCTGCAAGCTGACACTGATATGACATAGCTGCCCTATAATCGCACTTCACCTACTTCGTATAGAATTAATTATATAGAGGAAGTGAAGAGTGTGGTACGCACAAATCATCAACGTGCCCAAGCTGCTCCCCGGAGAGAGCACAGGTTTGCCACCTTCGATTAGAGTGTTACCTTGGTAGCAAATTCGACACGCCCCCGAAAGAACCATGCATCATGACAGAGGTCGTGGCAGAAAGAGATTTATGTGATGTGATGCACTGTCTCCCACGATTTATACCGGTAAGCGGCGCCGATGGGCGTGTACAGGTGTATTCATACAACACGAAGTCAGTCATCGCCAATCTATCTCATACCCGTCACGCAGGTTTCGGCCATTGGGACATAGGGCGAGATCCTTATAGCTTTTCGGAAACCAGTTTAAAGGTCCTATCATTCCAGATGCGTTACACTGCGCATCGGAGCCCAGGGGATACCCCCATCCGGTCCGATTCGGTATGGCCGTATCAAGTTGCGTAGGCAGTGTCTGTATACACATTGTTTATATACACCTAAGATGCGAAGAATCCGGCCCAGCCGCCCGTTGCACAACATCCACGGCTAGTTGCACTAAAAGTTCGGGAACCTGCAAGTCGTACATATATCTCGGAAGCTGTCACGAGACTGACGCTCAGGCGGACTCGGTTAACTCCCTGTTTGGGATCTATTAATCATATTTAATCTCGCGTGGCGAGACGCCTCCCATCCGTAGATCGCACTATACATGAGAACTAGCAACTAATGGTGGAGATCCAGTCGTTACATAGAGGTCAACCCCAATATACACCGCCCACTAAAACTCCCAAAATATTGACAAGTATTGAGGCACATATAGTTCATGCGTGAATGAAGGCGCAGGACGCTTTATCCTCGCCTATGTGAGCAACTAGACTAGAATACGGCACGATGGAGTCATGCAGTGAACAGCACTAACAACATGCGATACCAGGAGCAGCAGCAGCTATAAAACTTGACTTATTAATACCAGAGCCTAGTTTGCGGGCTTGAGTTTATATACGCCATCTCTATTACATGGAATACCACATATCAAAAAGCTCGAGCCGAAATGCCATGTACACTAGTTTCGAATCGAAGTGTCAGTCTCCACCCAAAATTTACATACGACGCACACCCAAATTTAGGGTACACACCGACACTTATTTTCTTCAACTACAACACCACGTAAACCAGCCTTTAAACTTGTTGAAAATTGCGTTTTTTTATCTATAATTGCTTTATTTTATTAAACTAGTGCTTCTGCTACTTAGACTGCGTTTTCGGTGTAAAAATCGGGCCGTTAGTACGTAAATAGCGTTTTTTTGTACGGAATTGCGTTTTTTGAACCTAACTGCGTTTTTTATTGCCAACTATATTTTTTAATACTAATTGCGTTTTTTAATCCTAATCACTTTATTTATACGGAATTGCTTTATTTATACGGAATTGCTTTATTTATATAAAATTGCTTTATTTAATCCTAACTATATTTTTTAGTATTAATTATGTTTTTTGATCTTAACTGCGTTTTTTATTACTAACTATATTTTTTATTACTAATTATATTTTTTATTATTAATTATGTTTTTTAATCTTAATTGCCTTATTTATATAAAATCGCCTTATTTAATTAAAATTATATATTAGTTAATTTTATTGTTTTTTATCTTAAAACACAATTTTTATAATAAAACGCACTATTTATTTAAATCAATCGATCCATTGCCTCCTCTGCCTTTAATATAACTACTAGTAATAAATTAACGGACCTTTAGCGATCTAACCTATTAGCTATAATTATTAAAAAAAATTAGTCCACTATTAAAATCGCCGTTTAGCTTAGCTGTAGCAAGTAAACTATATAATGTTATAAATAATAATACTAATTATAAAATACTGTAAACTAGTTTAAAAAATCTTAAAGTTTATACAATATAATAAAATTATTCCTTTAAGCTTTAAATATTTTAATTAAAAAACTAAAAGCACACCTTAATTTATATTTTAATAAAATATAATAATTTTTAGCTACTTGCTGTAACATATATGTAGCTATTAATATAATTTTAAAAAATTTAAAAAAATATAAATAATTGCAAAAAAAAATAAAAATTAAAACAATATAGCAAAACTTAACTAAATAAATATACTACTTATATTAAATTATTAATTTTTTTTTTATTTTTTTTATTTTTATTAATAAATTTAATATTAATAAATAAAATATAAACTATTATTATAGCTAGGCTTTAAAAAACTATATATTTTTTATATTAAAAATATTAAAACAAAAAAATTAATTTAATATACTACTAGTTATTATAATAAATAATATATTTAATAAAATAACTTTTATATATTAAAAGTTTATAAATAAAAAAAGCTTTAAAATATAAATCTACGAAAAAATTTTACTATTTATAAACTTATTTTTAAAGTTTAAATCAGTATTAATAATAAATAACACTAGTTTTTATTATTTTAAAAATATATATAATTTAATTATAAATATTAAAATTAAACTATAATATTTACTACTATATTTACTAAATTTAAACTTTATTAAGCTTTTTTTTATAATATTAAAAATATATATTTAATAAAACACAAAATAAAAAAACAGCGATTTTATTAATAAGTATAATTTTAGCTGTTTTTTTTATAATTATATAATTATAATTAATAATTAA
>MU383998.1:0-94084 GCA_022495065.1 Xylaria telfairii | reverse complement strand
ATTTTTTATAATTAATAAAAATTTATTATTATTTAAAGTATAAATATATAAAAAAAACTTTTTTTTTAAATATAAATTTATTAAATTTATTTTATTTATATTTTTAACGGTATTTTTTTATAATATTCTTTTTAAATAAAAGTTTAATTTATTTAAGGTTATTTTTTTTCTTTTATAAAAATTTTTATAAAGTTTTTTTTTTATTTAAAGTTTTTTTACTTTTTATATAAACTATAATAATATAATTAATATATATTTTTTAGTTTTTATTATTATAAAGGTTATTTTTATTAAAATAATTATATATTTTATATTTAAGTTATTAATAAATAAAATATTTATTTTTAATAATAAGTTTATAAATTTTATTTATAAATAATTTTAAGTGTTAATTATAATAACGTAGTAATAAATAACTAAAAATAATAAAAATAAAAAATAAAATAAAACTTTTATTTATATTATTAATATTATAATTTTATTAATTATTATAAAAGTTATTATAATTTAAGTTAAAAAGATTAATAAAGGTATTTTTTTTATATTTTATATTATGTTTTTTATTAAATTAATATATTTAATATATTATTTAAATATATAGTTTAACGTAGTTTTTAAAAATTGTTTTTTTATTAAAATAAACTAAAAAAATAATAAATAATTTATTAAATATTTTATTTTTAAAGTATTTTTTTTATTTAGTTTTTTTTAATTTTATTTTATTAATTAAATAAATAAAGTTTGTTTTAAATTAAAAAAACTTAGCTATAATATAATTATTAAAATTAAAACATTTTTATTTTAATTTAAATTTTTTATTAATATTAATATTTAAATAAATATTTTTAAAATGTTTTAATAAAGTTTTATATTTAATAATTTATTTAAAATAATTATTTTTTAAATAAAATAATAAATTTTTAATAATTAATTTTTTTATATAAGTTTTAATATTAATTATTTTTATATTATTAATAATAAACTAATTATTATTTATTTAAAATTAATTTTTTATATTATATAATTATACTTTAAATATAATAATATTTTTGTTTAAATAAAATATATTATATATTTTTAAAGCAGTAGTATATACTTATAAAGTTAATAAAATATAGTTTATTTCTTATATATTATTTTAAAAAAAAAGGAAAAAAAAAAAGGAATTAAATAAATAAAAGCTTTTTATATACTTTTTTATATAAAGGGGTTTATAAGTAGTCCTTAGCTAGACTTTTTAGTTTACTTTTTTAATTTAAACCCCTTTATATAAAAAAGTTTATAAAAAGGTCCGTAAATACCCTAGCTAGTTATATATAATTATTATTTCAACACTAACTATTTTTTTTTTTATAGTTTAATTACTATAATTATACGCAAGGTCCGTAAAAGGGGTAGGTCAAAGGGGTTGAAAAAAGTCTTTGTATAAGGGCTACACCTAGCAGGGAAGGCTAGGCTAAGTATAGGTCGAAAAAAGTCTATAGTCTTTATATAAGAGCTACACCTAGTAGGTCGGAAAGCTGTACTAAGCGTAGGTTGAAAATAGTCTTTCGTACGGGCTATATTTAGCAGGTCGGCAAAGCTGGGTATAAATCGAAAAGGGTTAGTATATAGCGTAATTACGCGCTATCGATTAGACTTTCGTATAAAAAACTCTACTAAGGCACAGCGGAAAAATTAATCTCTTTCTTTTATTAGTTATTTTAAAAAAACTAAAATATAATATAAAATATATAGTTTTATATAAAAAACTCCACCAAGGTATAATCACGTATAAATTTTATTATTATTTTAATTAATTTATATTATATTTATATAAAAAACTTTATTAAAATATAAATATAAATATTAATTAATATTTAAATAAAATATATTATATATTTTTAAAATAATAGTATATATTTATAAAATTAATAAAATATAATTTATTTTTTATATATTATTTTAAAAAAAAAAAAAAAAAAATTAAATAAATAAGAGCCCTTTATATACCCCTTCGTATAAAAAGGTTTATAGGTGGTCCTTAGCTAGACCCCTTGGTCCACCCCCTTAGTCTAGACCTTTTCGTATAAAAAGGTCTGCAAAAAGGTTTATAAATGCCCTAGCTAGTTATATATAATTATTATTCCAACAATTTTTTTATTTATTATTATAAAAAATAAAAACAGTAATTTTTATAATTTTATACGTTTTTTTTTTTAATTAAATAAATATAAAAACAGCTAGTGTTATTTTATAATAATTAATTAAGTTAATAATATATTAATTAAATTTATTTAATTAAATTTATATTTATTTATAATTATTTTAAGTTATAGCTAATTTTTTAATAATATAATAAAAAACATTAAACTATTACTTAAATTATTTTATTTAAGTTATTATAAAGTTAAAATAAAACATAAAAAAATCTTTAATATTAATTAAAAATTTATTTAATTTATTTTTATTTTTTAATATAATTTTAATGAATAAAATAGCTTAGTTAATTAAAGTTTTAATACGTTTATTAATAACGGTTAAAAATTTATATAAATTAAAAACTTGTTCTTAAAACATTAATATTAAAAATATTTTTGTTTTTATTTTTTAAAACAACACTATAAAATATTTAATAAAATTAACAAAAACTTCTTTATTAATAATATTAAAATATTAAGCTTATTAAACTTTACTTATTATAATAATAAAAAAAAAAAAGTATTTAAGCTTTTTTTTAATAAAGTAGTTTATAATTTTTTAAGTTAAATTAAAAGTAATATTATAAAATATACAAGTATTAGTTTTATAATTATTAAACTTAAAAACAAGGTTGTTTAACTGTTTATATAAGCTTTTCATTATTTTTTTAATAATAAAAAAACTATTAACAAAATTTTTTTGTTTTTTAATTTAAGACTTAACTTTATAATAAAGGCTTTTTATATATATTTAAACATTTAATATTAATTTTATAAAAGTGTTTTTATATTTATTAATATATAAAAAAAAAGTTTATATTTTATTTTAAATAAACTATATTTTTTTACGTGTTAGTTTTTTAAACACGGCTTGCTTGTTATTTTTTATAGTTGTTATAATAAATAAGTTAATATAATATTTAGTTTTTACTTTACTTTAAAAAATATTTAAAAGTAGTCTTTATATTTTATAATTAAATAATTTATAAATAATAACATTTAATATATAAATAAAAACAAGGCTTTATTAATAAGTGTTATATTATGTAAAAAATTTATAAATAAAAAGAAAAAAAAAAAAAAACTAATTAAAACGCGTAAAACACGTAAATAATATTATATAAATAAGTTACATTATAGTATATATAATAAGGCCACATTAAATAACCTATAATCACATAATATAAAGTCACGTGATTACTTAAAATAAGTCCTAGCTATAACTTTTATTAGTTTATATTAATATATTTATTAGTTATTTAACGTTATTTATAAGGTTTTTTTAAATATTAAATAAACTATAAATATTTTTTTTTATAAATTTATTAATATTATTTTATAATAGTTTTGTTTTTAATTATTAGTTTTATATTTTTATTAATATTTAAATTATTTTTTAAGCTATTAATAAACTTTTTTTTTATAATTAATAATAAATATAATAATAATTAAAACTAAGGACTAAGTATAATATTAAAAATATATTATAAAAATAAAGATTAATTAAACTAAAGAATATTTATAAATATATATAAAATAAATTATTATATAAAGTTATAATTAACACGTGTGTTTTTAAAATAATTATATATTTTATTTAATTAATTATTAATTATTTTTATATAAATATAAAGAAAATAATTAAAATTATACTTATTAATAAAATTACCGCTTTTTTATTTTATATTTTATTAAATATATATTTTTAATATTATAAAAAAAAACTTAATAAAGTTTAAATCTAATAAATATAATAATAAATATTATAGTTTAATTTTAATACTTATAATTAAGTTATATATATTTTTAAAATAATAAAAACTAGTATTATTTATTATTAATATTAATTTAAACCTTAAGAATAAGTTTATAAGTAATAAAACTTTTTTATAGATTTATAGCATAGAAAGCTATAGCAGTGAGGCTGATTAAGTTTGTAAAAGTGTGATGTAGATTCAAAGGAGTGGATCAAGGTGGCAGGCGCCTGCGGCGACTGCCTTATCCTTGAACCACAAGGCTTATCTACACTATCTACCAAGTGGGTCCTACGGACCCCCCTTGTCAGTCTGTATCAATTTATGTTTTAAAGTTTTTTTTATTTATAGACTTTTAATATATAAAGGTTGTTTTATTAAATATATTATTTATTATAATAGCTAGTAGTATATTAAATCGATTTTTTTGTTTTAATATTTTTAATATAAAAAATATATAGTTTTTTAAAGCTTAGCTATAATAACAGTTTATATTTTATTTATTAATATTAAATTTATTAATAAAAATAAAAAAAACAGAAAAAAAGTCGGTAATTTAATATAAGTAGTATATTTGTTTAATTAAGTCTTGTTATATTGTTTTAATTTTTATTTTTTTTATAATTATTTATATTTTTTTAAATTCTTTAAAATTATATTAATAGCTATGTATATGTTATAACAAGTAGTTAAAAATTATTATATTTTATTAAAATATAAATTAAAGTATGTTTTTAGTTTTTTAATTAAAGTATTTAAAGCTTAAAAGAATAATTTTATTATGTTATATAAACTTTAAAATTTTTTAAACTAGTTTATGGTATTTTATAACTAATATTATTATTTATAATATTATATAGTTTATTTATTATAATTAAGTTAAATAGTGATTTTAGTAATGGATTAATTTTTTTTAATAATTATAATTAATAAGTTAAATTATTAAAAGTTTGTTAATTTATTATTAATAGTTATATTAAAAACAAAAAAAGTAATAAATTAATTAATTTAAATAAATAGTATATTTTATTATAAAAATTATGTTTTAAGGTAAAAAGTAATAAAATTAACTAACATATAATTTTAATTAAATAAAGTAATTTTATATAAATAAAATAATTAAAATTAAAAAACGTAATTAATAATAAAAAACGTAGTTAATAACAAAAAATATAATTAATAACAAAAAACATAGTTAAAATTAAAAAACATAATTAATATTAAAAAACACAGTTAAAATTAAATAAAGCAATTTTATATAAATAAAACAATTAAGATTAAAAAACATAATTAACATTAAAAAACATAGTTAATAATAAAAAATGTAGTTAAGTTTAAAAAATGTAATTTTATATAAAAAAACGTTATTTATATGTTAATAGCTTGATTTTTACACTGAAAACGTAGTTTAAATAACAGAAGTACTGGTTTAATAAAATAAAGCGATTATAAATAAAAAACGCGATTTTTAACAAGTTTAAAGGCTGGTTTACGTAGTGTTGTAGTTGAAGAAAGTAAGTGTTGGTGTGTACCTTAAATTTGGGTGTGCGTTGTATGTAAATTTTGGGTGGAGACTGACACTTCGATTCGAAACTAGTGTACCTAGCGACAGACAGTCCACCATGATCTACAGTAGGTAGGTAGCAATACCTTAGGTAGGTAACCTACCTACCTATTAGGTCAATTTAGCTACTGTGAGAATAACAGCAACAATAAAAGATATCTACACTGAGGCAATCGTTTTCCGATTAGATATAGAGAAACACTGTGATCGTGGGGAAAGAAGTGTTGGGGCAAAGGGCGACATGGTGGAGAAATGGGAAGGATGAACCACTCCGGATCCATGAGAGGTTCGGTTCCTTTTCCGCCGACTTGCTGTATAAGACGTCGGGTAGGTACCTAAAATGCCATCCATACGACCATATGTAGGTAACAACCTTCAAAACTCTTTATTTTCTATTTTGCTTTTTATTAGGGTCAGTAAAGGCAGGGCTCCGGACGTGGAATTATCATCATCGCTCAACGCAGTGAATTTGTCACCCAGTCCATTAAGATGAGTGCTAAAGATGCACCAAACGTCCGACTAGTCACTGTCGAAGAGATATTAGCACATCAATCCGTCGACGACCTATGGCTCGTCGTGGACAGCGTAGTCTATGACATGACCGAGTTCGCACCCGAGCACCCCGGCGGTGTGAGTGTGCTACTTCAACACGCCGGCCGCGATGCTACGGCCGCATACTCGGAGGTTCACTCGCCCTCTCTAATTAGCACGTCGCTGCCAACATCCCGCAAGATAGGGGTCGTAGATAAGTCAACAGTGACGGAGGAATGGGCGCGACCACCACCTACGATGGAGAAGCCGCCAGTGGAATCAGAGGGCGCCAAACCCCCGCTCTCGAGCATTATCAACGCCTATGACTTCAGGCTCGCAGCACAACAGAGCTACACGCCCAAGGCATGGGCTTTCATGACTTCAGCTGCGACAGACTGTCTAACAATGGAGCGGAATAGTTCCATGTACAACGATATCATACTTCGACCGAGGATTCTGCGGGATGTCAGCACCGTAGACGCCAGCACGACTATGTTGGGCCACCGCATCTCGACGCCCATTTTCATCGCGCCGACCTCGATGGGGAAGCTATTTCACCCCGAAGGCGAGCGCGAGCTAGGACGCGCAGCCCAAAGCCTCGGCATCCCACAGTGTGTATCGACGAGCTGCTCCTTCCCACTTTCCGAGGTTATGGAGGCCGTAGAGGAAAAGAAGGGCGCCGACGGGACAAGCGTGCCCGTTTTCTTCCAGCTGTATGTCGACAAGGACAGGCGGAAGTCGGAAAAGCTGCTGCGGGTCGTAAAAGAGCGAGGGGTCAAGGCGATCTTCGTCACGATCGACGCCCCTGTTATCGGGAAACGGGAGGCGGATGAGCGTCTAAAGGCAGATGAGAGCATGAAACTCCCGATGTCGGGTATGGAAGCGAAGAACGACGCCAAAGGAGGCTCTCTGGGGCGTATTATGGGACAATTCATCGACGCGTCACTCACCTGGGATGCCGTCACGTGGTTGAGGAAGGCTGCCCCTGGCCTGCCGATTGTGTTGAAAGGTATACAGACTGCCATGGATGCTGTCAAGGCAATGGAGGTTGGTGTCGAGGCGATCTATATCACGAACCATGGTGGCAGGAGTCTTGATACTTCCCCTGCCACGATTCTAGTCCTGTTGGAGCTGCAGAAGTGCTGCCCACAGATCTTCGATAAATTGGAAGTGTATATTGACGGGGGTATAACACGAGGGACCGATATCTTTAAGGCTATGTGTCTTGGAGCTAAAGCTGTAGGGATAGGTCGGGGGTTCTTATTCGCTTTAAATTATGGGAAGGCGGGTATAGAGCATTTTGTAAACAGTAAGTTTTTCTAATTCCTTACCGCCTGGATGAGAATAAGACGGTGCTGATTCATACTAGTTCTAACAGACGAACTGGAGACAACGATGCAGCAATGCGGAATTACAAGTTTAGATCAAGTACATCCTGGTTTGTTACACACTGGGGCAATTGATCATTTGGTGCCTGACTCCGAGGAACACCCTTATGCTAAATGGAGACCAAGAAGCAAACTATAGATTACTTTAGATATCTAGTCGATTTCTGTATAAACAAAATAATTAACAGAGATGTGGGCAACTACTGACTGTCATAAGGATGCTGAACTTCCAGATGTTGGACAACCTGGGCTGGAAAACAGGACCGTCTTACTTACCTAAGGTAGTTAAACACAGCATGTAGAAACAGTAAAAAATCACATTGCCATATCTTATTTTAGGGGGGTTAATGGAACTCTAAGCTGCTGCACAGTGGTGTAGAACATGACTTAACGCATAGAAGACAGGTTTTTTGTTAAAGCCCTGTTGGCCACATTTCAAAATATAATAACAGACACTCAAGAGGTTTAAAAAAGGACTTATAAGTTGATTCAATTTATATTAATAAAAAAGCAGACTATAATATTAAGTTTAAACAAATATATGTTGTTTTTTTAAAACACTTATTATATTATTATTATTACTTTTATTAAAAATTTAATAAGAGATTTTTTAAACTAAAGTTTTATAAAGCATTTAAAACATATATTTATTATTATTAAAACATATAACTTTATAAATTAAATAAAAACTTATTTTTTTTATTTTTAATTTATATATAATTTTTATTTATATTATGTTTATATATATAACTAAACAATAAAAATAATTTAAACAATAAAATAAATATAATTATTTATTATATTCTAGCATTGTAGTTATTGTTATAGCTGTTTTAGTGTTATTTAATAGTTTAGTGTTGCCGCGAGCAACTATTTACACCACCAACAACACTGTGGACTGAATCACTTGATTATTGTTGACATGTCTCCTACGTGTGCCCCGGTGTAGCAACATTGTCACGCATAGTCAACACACCCTTGGCTCATGAATTTGTGTCAAACCTCACCTACCTTTCTCAGGAATAGAGACACAATGTATGCGCATGCAGCTCCCTTAGATATCATTCACCAACTCTTTACATCATCTATGCTATTCCCACAACAACATTCATTTACCATGCACCCTTTCTTTATTTGCATACACCCTATCCCAGAGCTCAAATCTCACGCAGGTTGATAACATGTCGTATACAACGTTTGGCCCGAGCAGGCCCAGGAAGAGTACGAAATTGCAAATTCTGTCAATCAATTTCGACACATATTTTCTCAGCTCCCCCCCATAATTATTTCTCTATGCCTTCCATACCCACAATACTCTTCCACTCCCCTCTATGCAAAGGTGCGCAGCCTTTGTGAGGCATGGGCAGTTACTAACTTTCAAACACCTACAATAGAGGTCACCTTCAAGAGCCCTGTGGCAACACAAGCCTCCCCCGAGTTCGAATATCTACATTCCTCCCGCAGCAGCAGTGACATTGGATCCACATGTGCCGTGGTCGGGACCAACAACAAACCTAAAAATACTGCTACCGCAGAGTCTAAGACCAAACGAAAGGGAACCGAGAAGATGACCACGACGGATGAGTCGTCCGATGCCGCTCCCGAGTGGACGCGAAATGAAGATCGCATCATCTGCATGAGGAAGTCCGAGGCTAAATCGTGCGTTTACAATATACTCTACCGGCTTTATATAGCTCCCCTTGCAGGAATAGCTTTCGTGAGATCTGTAGCTAACCTAAAACCACGACGCTAGATGGGCCGAGATAGGCAAGGAACTCAAGCGCGGCAGGAGGGAGTGTCAGCAGCGCCACCGCGCCCTCTCTTCACAGGCCAAGGAGCTGGGCATCACGACCGCGAAGCTAGCGAAGATATACATCGACGAAGACGACGAGAAGTCTAAGTCAAAGGGCACGGACAAGGATGAAGGGAAATCTAGAGACAGCAACGAAGCGAAGACGGGCAAGTCCAAGGCAAAGAATAAGGGCAAGTCCAAAGGCGCCGCGAATGACAACTCTAAGTCAGAGACTCCGCCCACGACTAAGAAAAATAAAAATAAGAAGCAAGTTCCAGAAACTTCTTCCGATTCGGGTTCAGATTCAGACTCTGGCAGCGGCGACGACGATCCTGAGGCAGAGTACTGGGCACAGCGCCGTTACATTTACGACACGCAGTACAGTGTAATGCACCCGGACCAGAAATTTCTCCGTCCGGACCGGTTCTACAGCGAGAGCGACTGCCGGGTGCTTGCGGGCCTCGAGGCGCGCTATCGCGCCAACAAATGGCTCTACATCCAAGCCGACTTCTGCAATGCCACGGGACGCATGGTGGAGGCGGAGATACTGAAGGCGAAGTTTTACGAGGAGTAGAACGGCGGATCGTCCAGCAGTGCGCTTAATTAATAGTTTTGTGACGAGCTGGGATCTGCGCTGTCTTCACTATAAATCAACAGTTCAATCAAGACGCAATGACCAAATAAGGTCGTTGAAGTTAAAAATAATGCGTGACGTGGTCTTCGCTAGTTAGGAATTCACGTAGAATGTTGCCGGTCGTTGAATCCCTGCGCAATATCTACTGTAGTAACACCAAACTGTATTCCTTCTGCCTCGCTGGACTAGCTGCATACTAGAATCGACATATTCTAACTTAAAAGAAACTTTTCATGGAAATCTTGATGAAAATCTTATTGAAATCTCCAAACAAACGTGCTTCCACCCTAGGAGCTAGACTCCTTACGAAGGCTCATTTTATAACGCCTTGCCGTTACAAGTGAAATGATACCTCAGAGTGTGACTCTTGAAATTGGACATAATTCCAGTTACCATGAAGCATCTAGAAGTGTCACACAAGGAAGTATATTTTCTCTACCATTAACGGACCTGTTGTTTTTATAGCGTCATGGAGGAAGTTCTCCAGGAGCACTCTGATGGAGCCGCAGCCGGGTCGAAGAACAGAGCGCGAAAGTCTAATTACCAGGGAGCAGTGGCCGACAGTGATAGAAGTCGTCGCAGGTTTATGCTCCCTCATCGGGCGGCATCTGCTAAAGAACTCCCGCCTTCTAAACTGTAGAAATTAGCTTATAGAGGGAGGTAAGTGAGCTTGGAATGCGAAAAGCCTAACTTAAATCATTTGAGTACAACCCTCTTTTTTACGGAACAGAACTGCAGCTCTGAACTACGACACTATTAAAACATAGAACATTGTCAAGTCTCCAACTTGACTGTCTGCAGTCACTTATATACGTACTGTAACACCCCTTCACCCAACTTCGCCCGTGCTCTCGCCATCCGGCATCAATTACCGACCCTGCATTTTATTGATAGTTCATTTCTTCTACTGTCTCGGCTACAGCCTGTCTCCAATCATGTCCGATTTAGTATCAACCACGACAGCAGTGCCTACTATGGCTACTTACCAACAGCTTCAACGCGACCCGGTCTCTAGTATTCTTTTTAACAACAGAATTACAACTATGGAAGGCCTGCAAAGAACTCTTAAGGATCACGCTTTCATCGCATTAGATACAGAGCATGTGCCGATAGAAAGTCCAAAAAACCGCATTCTTCACCAAGTCGGTCTCGCGTATCTCCCAACCATGGCGCCCTACGTCGATGCCCCCGGCCAGCCACGCCTTGATAATTTCATCAACAGAAGTCAAAGTCAAAGCCTAGCACTCAATATCAATATAAGCGACCAAACGCGAGAAGACCTAGTCCGCTACAGGGGCGGTATTCCGAACCGCCGCCCGTCCCGCTTTGGCCATGAGCGTCAAGTCAATCTTGATGACCTAGAGTCCGCCGTCATTGGGTTTATACAGTCTTATAAGAGCACGAAGCTAGTGCTTATTGGATTTGAGATGCCGGCTGAATGGAATTATTTATTAAGGAACTTCCCAAAGGCTATCCCTTACTTTTCGTTTTGGATGGATCTCCGCGATATTGCAAAAGATATAACCGGTGCAATTGGGGTCATACCTGGACGAGTATCTGTACTCAAAACTCTTGGATACAGTTGGAAAGATATCAAGGGTTCTAGTAAACATGGCGCTGCCCACAACGCCGCGAACGATGCTATATCAGTTTTAACTATGACGAGTAGTTTTCTTAACCCAGAAAACCAAGAAAAGCTACGATTCCGCCAAAAGTGCAGTCAGATCGCCCGACACACTTATAACGAAAACAGGATTACTTTTGGTGCGGCGATTCAGTCCCAAGAAGGGTTGCTTCCTAATACTATTGACTCTAGTATGAAGCTTGCCCGCTTCTTTTTCGACTTTATGCCTACATCTACGGGACTAAAATCTACGGAGATCGCTTTTATCACGTTTGAAAATGAAAGCCATCTCAACCAATTTATCCAGGAAAATAACCAGCGGTTACTACCAACTGGCGAAATACTTTCAGTTGTTCCGATCATTAAAGGGAACGCCAAGACCACCGAAAGGGAAGAGAAGCAACATCTGAGAGCAACGAAAAAGGCAGAAAGGTTAGAGATTGACATGGATCTCAGTGAGGGTTGCATAGCGATATTAGAGGAGTGATCAGACAAACTGAGGGTAACTAAAATTTTCTACCTCACTATGGATACCCTCCGGTTAGCAAGGGGGGGGTTACCCTCAGTTTATCTATATTCTCATATTGGAGCCAAGGGGCGAACATACAAGACACGCAGGTGGGAATAGCCTCGCATAACTCACACGAAGATGCTCTGAGACCTTTCGAAGAAGATAATTGGAAGCGAAAGCAGTGTAATAATGTAGATAGACAAATGATTGCTCATCCAGAAAGGAGGGCAGCTGACCTTGACACCATAGGTGATTACTATTAATACCATCTATTCTAGCCCTCCATGTTGTATTGTTGTGATATAGGGCGAGTTTGAGAGCCTCGGAAATGTTTATATATAAGGAATCGAGTGAGCCCCGTGAAGTTGAGTGCGATGGTTCTATGCCTAAGTAGACTTAAGAAGAGTCAGTATTTCGTAAGAGGAATTGATCATAAGGGTACCTAGGTGAAAACCGTTCCGCTGGTTTTGCTCCCGGCCAAGCGCTAAATAAGATATTTCCTAGGATAGCCAGAACTCAGAGTCAGTTAGAAGCTTCCAGACACTCTCTTGGCTAAAAAAAAGAAACGAAGAAGGAAAAGAGAGAAAGAAAAAAAGAAAAAAGAAAAGATATGTTCTAAAGTGTCCGGAATGAGAAGAAGAAGGTACCAGGAAATACTCACCTCTCTATTCTGTGCACATTTCATTTCACCGTCTATAGATAGCCGCCTCGTAACAAATGGGAAGGTGTGCTACAAGGTATAGTAACACTTGAAGATGCTCTTCTCCATTCGACGTGTTGTTTTACGTACCCATTCCGACGATTCCATTAAAGCCTAGGGGAGCTTGTAGGGGTTAGCCATATTATGAAAAATTACTGAACCGGTGGGAGAAAATAGTGATGTAATCCTCGTTTGCAAGTCTCTCGATGGAAACGGCTCTATTCTGTTTGGGGTGGGATGTGGGCAAGGAAGTCGTGACTACCTATGTAATACAGTAGGTACATATGTTGAGTGGGTATTTCATCGAGTCAGATCGTTTAACGAACTCATATACTTGTACATAGTCTCGCCCCTGATGATCACTACTCCTCAAGTGTGAGTTTTCTTCTGCTCTTCCTCGCTCTTGACCCTCTCCCACTCCTCCCACATCGCGCCGCCAACAAGATCCTTCCCATCTCTAATCTTAACTATAGCATCATGGATTAGCAATAATTCTTCTCTGTTGCTTCATCTTTCCGGGTTCGGACTCGTGCCATGTAAGGCCGTAAGTGGTTACTCACCATATTCTACACCACCCATACTCAACGCCATCTCCCGCCAAACATCAACGTGCAGCGCTTTTAGCATGTGAGTCAGTAATTTATACATATTGTAAGGATTTGTTTTTGACTTTTGGAGGCTTGTAAGAGAAGCAAGAGCAGAATATGCCCCCTTATGCAGCTTGCAACTCTATAACATGATAAACCAGGGGTTCCTGTGACTTACCTGGGACGTCGTAAACAGGCGGGTTTCCCACGACGGCGCCTGCTCCGGACTCGTCGTGCAAGAACCGTCTCTCATCAGCGAGGACGACGCTCTCGAAATACCGTTTCCCCCCATCCGTGGGAACTTGGTAGCGGCGCACTATAGCTCGCTGGAGTCAGTAATTACTCTTTGAGGGAAGATCGGCACAGGTTTTAGGAGTTCTGCATGCTCCCGAGACACATCCATTTCTCCAACGGAAAAAATTTGACTCTGCGAGCGGCCGGTACAGGAAGAAAATGACTCCAGGGGTTACGCACTGATGGCTACACCGTCGGCTTGTTCGAGGATTCGTCTGGCCTTGGACTCGACCGTCTCATTGTTCGCTTCTGATGTTGAAGCAGATTCCGGTTTTCCAGCAGATGCAGAAGGAGGGGGCATGTGGATCTGGATATACTCCCAGGTTCCAGCGTTCAGACACCACGGCGTGCAAAGTCGTCCGTGGCGGTGCCATGCCGTCGCGAATTCCTCATGGGAAATGTCTGGTTTGCGGAAGAGGGGGCCGCCGGCCGAATTTAGTGTTGTAGCTTCGTTTGCTGGCATGATTGATTCCCTCGGTTCCTATAATACGATCTAATTTAGATTTCCTCGTATCGTGATCTTGGGCTATTCATCGACGAGGCGACATGCGCGTACTGTTACTGTAATTGATGTATTCTGGGTGAGCCGGTTTGGTTCTCGCTCTTATAATGGCAAGATCACTCCCCTGTACGATTCTAATGATGTACGTGTCAATTACCTAGGCCGTTCACGTAACCGGCCCTTCAATGTTGATGATTACTAAGCTTTATACATATCTACTGTGATTCATTACATCGTCGATAAGCTAACGAATATACCCTACATGGTAATCTCTTAGGCACCCATGGATATTTGTAAGATCGATAAGTATGTCTACAGGGGCTGAGCATTAGGTCATTGCAGTGAGATTTCTGTCTGCCTATCATCTATGTGAAGAGTGAATTTAGTGATACCTACGGCTGAATGGTCAATGGAAACTTCATTTTTAAACAGGTCGTATCTGTAGCGTGTGTTGTCCCCCCGGGGTCCGCGGGTTTGCGGGTTCGTATCTTCGGGTTTGATACATATTAGCAATAGCCAATTGTCCTCATAATAATTAACACCTAAACGATGCTGCCTGTATAATCGCCTCCTGAAGTTCCTAAAGCTCACTAGAAGCTATAGTTAATTTCCTTCTCGTCGCCACCTCCGAAGATTTCTGAAACAATAATACCAGCAGACTCAACGACACCCCGAACTCGGACGGAGGCCGTCCCTTCATATAGAGAAAAATAAGGACAAAATAATTAACGAGTCCTTTAAGGTCAGATGGAGGATGAGACAGAATTGTAAAACGACCGCTCAGGAATGTAATTGTGACACGGTACAAGGCCTCTTCCTTTTGGGCATAGTCATCGAACTTCTTGTGATATTTTATACAAAATAAGTAGTCTTCATTTCACTATACCACGACAGGCAAGCCGAGATGTTTGTATCAATACCTTTTCGCCTCGATACCCTATCAGGTATACTTCCAATCTACAAGCGTATGCAGCTCGTCAAGTCGCGGTTTATTTTATCACAATGGCCCAAAACTATTAACATATGTAAACCCTGACTGTATAACAACCTTTAGGAGAATTAATCTCAAAACAACTGCCTAAGTAATATGTGACTGACTAGGCTACTAATTAATTGATATTGAGGAGCTTGCGGTTATATACTTACGAAATTCTACGTTAATATCATTCAGGTTCTAGCCTAAAATGACTTTCTTAAGAAACGGTGTACTCTACCGCCTGTGCTCACATCAAAGCTCCATTACATCTTGAATGTCCTCTACAGCGACAGATTTCAGAGCATAAAAGGCCCGAGCCTCATTTCCAACTTCTCGTTAAACTGGAGCTAGCTGATCCAAGCACTTGGTGATCGAAGATAGTAAGTACCTCCTTTGCAATTTATTCTAGCACCCACAGATGTGTATTTTTATCTATTCTCTATACCACAGTACCAATACAAGCCCGGTTACCAGTGCACGTGTCCGACCTGGTACCTAAAGAGAAGCCGAGAAGCGCCTTAATCATGCAACGCTGAGAGTAGACATACATTCGAGCCTCATGCTATATCCAACATATCCTCTCGCTGAATAAAAACACACAAACGCCGCATTAATCATAACACGCTTTCTGGGCCCCCAGCTTTGACTTCTCTATCATTTTCGTGGCTTTCGTGATTAATGAATACGAACGAGATCACTACTATAACAGCACCAACCCAATACACGAAGCTCGAATATTGCTCATACTGAATTATCTCCCCGATCAGCGACAGCGGGATGTTTAATGACAAACCCACGGTAACAACGAGTGGGGTTGTGAGGAGCATAGCGTATGCCCAAGACATATCGGAGACGAAAGAGGATAGCGAGTTGAGCTGCAAAACTGTTAGTGCCGAGGAGTGAATAATATAACGGGGAACATACGAGAATGATAGCCCAGACCTTACCATTGGGAGGTAATTCGAACTGCAAATCGGTCAATATCTCAGTTCGTTAGCCAATTTAACGGAAGCAAACTCACAGGCTCAATCCCTGTATAATGTAAAATGGGGAATAAGGGCCAGAGTAAGAGAACATTGAAGGTGCCGACGAGGCCAAAGAAGAGAGGCATATTGACACGGTCTTCATTTCCCACTCGAACCTTCATCACGACTACGTAAATACCGTAGACGATGGCACTAAAAAACGCCATTGCATCACCGATTGCGATTTGTGCTTGCGTCTTGTGTGGGAAGTTGCCTCGACCGTCGTCATTTCCATCGCCGGAAAGGTCTACCAATGAGATAAGGACCACACCTGATAGCGAGGCCAGCACGCCGATAAGCTTCCGGACCGAGAATGGCTCGATTTTCATCAAGCCGCAAAAGATCAGCGTCCAGACGCTGCTTGTGGAAGTAAGAATCGTGACACTCCCGACGCTCGTGTATTCCAGGCAGGCAGACGCGAAATAATTACCGAGGAACCAAATTAAGGCAAACTCGAGGCTGAATTTAGCAGTTTCGAAAAACGATAACTTCTCGACGGGGTTCGATTTCGAGATACCGTGTGTCTCGAGACTTTCATCCTCACTGACCAGCAGCCGTTCCCCTATCGCCGGATCTTCATCTTCTGTCCGAGCTTTAAACCTCTCCGTCCCACGAGCGCGTTCCCTCCAGGCAAGCAGTGCTTGATTCTTCACATGTCGAAACCCGCCATTCTTTAATACGTATTTGATACAAATCGGTATCATCGAAACGGCGAAAACGGAGGTATTGATGTACACAACAAAGAACGGCTTGTTGTAAGTACGGTCAGAGAAGATGTACTGGCAGTCCGTTAGTTATGCCACTTCTGGGGGAGTAGTCCGCTGAATATTGGTATAACCTACACTGGCGAGGAAATTTGATGTTGTCCAAAGGAAAACCGTGACAAGAAGCAACGCGATTCCAAGCGTCCTGCGCGCAAGGTGCCAAGCACCGAATGTGCGTCCCGCACTGATCGAATTCCTGCGAGACATGAGAGAGGACGAGGGGTGGTCGCCGATGGAGATGGTTATAGATGCCTGACTTCTCGCCGTACCGTCGTCCCCTTGTGCCATATAACGCGCCGTCGCCAGCCGCCCTGAAGGTGAGAGTCTCAAGTCGGATGAGTACACGATCGGTAGGTAATGTCGGAGGCACTGGAGGGAATCATTGACTTCAAGTCAGAGCTAGAGGCCCAAGCATCAACGGTCAAACCCCCTCACGAAGAGAACCCGTTAGAAATCGGATACTCGCAGCATAGATAATTATAATAAAATGAACGAATCCGTGGCCGAATCCTGCTCGGGCTTGAAGCAAACAGATCCGTCGCGTCGTACGGCATACACGGCATGCACGATTATTCGCAAGTTCGGAAGCCGGCAGGTGTATACGCCACCACACAGGGCGGCTAGGTACATACATATGTACGGCATGCAATTGCCTGCACTAGCCCCTACAGTATAAATTGAGATACCGACCTTGTTTCAATATTACCGCCTACTAATACGACAGGTACCCACTATGTAGCTTATCAGGTACCCATCTTACACTGCACTAGGTACGCGGACTGGGTCATCTGGCAGTTGCGTCAGTACGTACGTAGGCGTATAGTAAGTTGGAATTGACACCGAGCACTCTCATTTGGCTACTACCTAACGATTCCTTAGTCGTTTACACAGCCGGTCAATCCAATAAGTATTGAGACAAAAGATTCTAAACCCAAAATTCAACTCGCCGTCTTGTAATATCAAAACAGTGTCTAATTATGATGAGGGGTTGGATGATGGTCAGAGGTGATGCCATGGCTGACTGAAACTACTACGTGTTGACGAGGCGTGCCAACCGTAAAATGGACACTGTCTTTACATATTCCCTCCAAAGTAGTCCCTAACCGCGAGGTACTATTCCGTAACGCCGACTAACCTGATGTTCAAAACCTCTAGATGGGTCTGACGCCTGCGGGAAGTCCTAGGTAGGTAAATGTAGTATGGTGAATGAATAAGTAGGCACGACGCACAAGCGTATGTCGTTCCATCTTCGTGGGCCAACCGTTAGCTAGTACACGAAATCATGAGTGATCTAGTGGATCGCGGGTGTCTCTTTCTCCCTCTCATTCAGCAAGCACAACCATCACGGTCGTTCTCAATATGGATGTTGATAGGGTCCTGAAAATCGCCACTAAACTCTTCAGATTCTTCCTGAGCAAGTGCATTCCGCGCAATAACTATGTGACTCAGGTTAGACTGTATATAGAGAGTGTAGATTCATATGGGCCAGTTTAGCCTCACCTTCGAATGCTTGCTCGACGTTGATGGCTTCCTTAGCACTTGTCTCGAAGTACGGGATATCGCCCTTGGAGTGGCAGAAGGTAGCTGCTCTCTTGCTTGAAATCTATGTTGCGTAAGCATCAATATGAAACACAAGCATTCAAGCGTAATCAACTTACTACGCGCTTGCTCTCCTCGACGTCAATTTTGTTCCCGAGAACCACCTTGTAACAACCATGTCAGCACATACGCTTGGAATTTGGGACTGCCTAGCCCGTCTGCACTTACAAAAGGGAAGTTCTCGGGGTCTCGCGGCGAAGCCTGGATTAAGAATTCATCTCTCCAGCTGTCTAGCGCATCAAAGCTCTTGGAATTGTTGACATCAAACACTAACACGCAGCAGTCGGCGCCACGGTAGAACGCAACGCCTAGAGACTGAAAGCGTTCTTGGCCGGCCGTATCCCAAAGCTGCCACGTATCAGTCGCCGTGTTTATATCAGCGCCGCAAGAATACAATGTCATACCTGCATCGTGACTTGCCTATCGTCCACCAGAACCTCTCGGGTTAAGAAATCGGCACCAATAGTAGCTTTGTAACTCGCGCTGAACTTCTTGTTGACCTGGTATTCAAGCCCGTATTAACCCTCATGGCTCTCAACGTCGAAGATACCATCTTCGGAGACTGTGTGGAGACTGCCTTCGTGAAGGTTGGTAACGTACATATTGGTTCATCAAGCTCGTCTTGCCGACACCGCTGTCACCGAGGATAATAACCTGTTTGAAGCAAACAAATTAGCTATGCAACTCAAGGCGCGATCTAAATAGCTGGTAAATTGTGCTCACCTTTAGGAGCACCTTCTTCCTCGAAGCCATGTTGAAGTTGTCAAGCTCGCGAGCTTGGAGCTGTTTCGTCGTGGGGTTCGGTGAATAGGTAATGTTGGGATTGACGACGCTTTCGTCTGTATCAAAACGATTCCAGTTGCTTGTGAACGTTCCGGTGGGACCTTGCAAATTTGGGTGGCCGAAATTGTAGATAAAGGATGGAAAGGTTGGAAGTTATTGTGCCTGGTGTCTGGTCGAGAAAGCAATAGCAACTGAGCCTCCAGGCTAGCTGAGACACACAAGGTCACCCCTACTATTACTTAAAGGAGCTCCGTTTAGCGCCTGCAGCACCGGATCAATATTCAGTGGCTGGTGTACGCCAGGTGACCCAATAACCCCACGGTAAAGCCACAAGCGCCCCGCATCCTTCTTCCATCGGCGCTAACAGGGTTCCCTGCTGGTTACGCCAGCGAGATACCTAGCTTACTTATTCTAGACTTCCACTACTTACCTATCTACCTACCTGTAGGCAGCCCAAGCTTACCATGCTTATAATCATCGACGCATCATTGAAGTGTAGCAGAAGCTCGACTAATAATTTCCTGGTACAACCCTACCTTAGCATTTAGCATCAAGACCCTGCATTTAGGAACGTATCAAAGTAAAGTATCTAGGTACCCTCCAGTAAGCATCCACCTCAAGTGCTTCGAAAGTCGGTCGCGTCATGATGATGACATCATCCATAGATGACCATTTGATGGATTTGCCTTGTATGATTGTGTGTCGGTTTAGTTAAATGCTACTGCTTTCGTGTCGACGTAACCAGTCCAATAAAGAATTGTAATTGATATTTAAAATAGACAAATCAGTATTCTTAATTAAGTTCAAGTATATACAGTCTAATATTGAACTTCATGTTCCAACATCATGGTAGCAATTCGCCTCAACAGCACTATCAACACCTTGCGGGTTACTACTCGCACACGGGCTCTGCAAGGTCAACAACACGCATTCATTTCAGCCTCTTCCCTTCGCGCCCACCAAGGGTACGGAGATGGCAAAGGAAATCCAGTAGCAGAGCATCCAGAGAAGCAACCCGCGGCAACCAAAGCCCAGGAGTCCTCAGAGCACCCAGGGCCGGCGCCACCTGACGTTGGAAAGGGCACCGCGAATGCTGCCACCAAGCGCGGGCTTTCCGATAGCATGAAGGAGGCGGCGTCAGGCGGCGAAGCAGCCGAGGAACAAGCCAGCGCACAGTCCGGTGGTTCTCGGTCTAAGGAAGCGGTCGAAACGGGCGGGAGTCCAACGGCGGGCGAGATCCCCAAGAATGGGACGGCAAAGGGGGGTGAGGGTCTAAAGGGACCACAAGGCAAAAACGCGCCGCCGCAACCTAAAATTTTAAACCAGTCCGCAAGTGGGGTGAAATCTGGTTTAACAGAAGAACAGAAGCGGGAAGTCGAGCAACATAACCGGGACTTTGAGAAGAAGCACGATAAGGCTGAGTCGGCCCCAGGGGACAAGGTTAACAAGAAGTTCTGGTCAGGGGTGTGAGTTATATACCCTCCCATTCACACTAAATTCGTTCCGTTTGAACCTTTGACTGACTATGGGAGCGTAGCGGTGGCCGAGAAGGTGGTGGGAATGATTGGAATGCATGAACACGAGGCATGAGATATTCTATCGTAGAGCAAAGAGAGGTATATCCTCAAACCTCAATGTACTCTTATAATATATAACAATTAACCATGCCCATGTGATATCTACATGCACTGTACCCGGATCCACATGAACCCTGATGTTCTAAAATAGTCTGCCCGGGAGTCTATCTAGGGACTAACCTAGCTAGGTAATCCCCTCCCCCAGATAGGCAATACAGTAAAGGGATTACGCTGGCTAGGGCTCCCCTAAAACTCTAAGAGCCTACTCAACACTCCAATCCACTTATCATGCTTCCTACAGGAGGGCAAATGGAATAGCAATGTGATCCAACGGGATCTTCGATGCCCACAAGACGACGAGATGGCGGATGAGGGTCTTGTACATAAGGTGCGAGAGCTGGGGGATATAGATCTCGCAGCGCTGCTCTGCCTCATCAGCCGCGAGCATTGCATCATCAGCACCGACGCTGAGTATCTCGACGACCTGACGGCGGAGCTGCAACTCGCCGCCTCACGCACCTTCGGCCTGAGCTCTGTCGTTGTGGACTGCACCCCCGAGACGACGCTCGACGATCTTGTCGCCGCGATCCAGCTCCGGCTCCCGACACGGCAACCAGTCCCGATCCCTCGTACGCCCTCGCCTCTGCACACTCGCGGATCCGAGGCAAACATCAGCACACACCACGGCACTGGCAACGGAACGTCACATTTACAGCAGCAGCAGCAGATCGCCAACATAATACTCGCGCGAAATCTCGACACCGCACCAGAAGCGGTACAGATCCAATGTCTGGAGCTCATGCGCACGCGGCGCATCTTCACACGAACGGCTGTACAGGCATGTCCTAAGCAATTCCTGCTCGTCGCCGTCCTCGGCTCCGATAGCGCCGGCCAGGCTCGTCTCACGAAACATCTGAACGACCACTACTACATTTCGCATTGGCAAGATCCCGAGGACGGATATCCTCACCTGGACGAAGAAGAAGCCGGAGAGACGGCAGAAGATTCCCATGGGGACGACAACATAGGAGACGCCAGCAATTCTAAAAGAGCCAGGGGGGAAGACCCCGATGACGACACAGCCAGCCAGGCAAGCTCGGCAAGCGTCGTCCGGCGGACGCGAGGATCTAAGACGCCGTCAACGCCAACACCCGCAGGGCGCGGCCAGCACGTAGCAACGACAGACTGGGCTGTTCGGAACGAAGGGAATTCTCAGGCGACAGACAGCAACACGGGACGGCACCCACTCTTTACCGAAACAGACATATCCACGCTCTCGACCCTGGGCCTCCAGACCCACGTCGACATCGAAGTGCAGCGCTACCAGATGAACATCATCGCCTTCCTGCGCCTCCACCGCGCCGTGACGCCCGGCAGCGTCCCGCCGGCCGCGACGACCCATTTCCGCACGCTGGTCCGCTCGTTGGCGGCGCTGCACGGTCTCGATTTCGCAACCCCCGAGTTAGTTCAGCTCGCTGCTCGCAAGATCTATGCGCATCGTATTGTAATCGTGCCGCCCGAGCGCGAGCGCAGCATGCAGTGGGGAAGCGACTTGGCCGCTGTCACGGCGTTGCTTGAGGACGTGCAGCCCGAGGATGTGGTTGAAGATGTGCTGGGTATGGTGGATGTGCCGCTTTAAGTAAGAGTAGAATGACGGCCAGAGTGATGATAGCGTGGTGATATTAATTACAGAAAACTAGCAACGGGACCTTTCGAACGCAGTATTGTGAGACATAATATAGATATCCCGTTATTCAAGATAGGTAAGCTGCTTAGCAATTGCAAGAGTAGTATTAATCAGGCATTACGATTCGGAGTATTTCAACCGTAACAAAGGTATGCTCTGGTACATTAAGTAGGAAGCAATAGCACCCGTCAAAAACGCTTCAGCATAAGGAGTATTTCCTTTCCCCTCTTTAGGGCGTCTCCGCGTCCCTTTCTAGTGCAAGAAAAGATCATGGTATAATCGTTTTCTATCGTCCATCGCGTTTCATAATGCTACACGCAAAACTCAAATATTTCCGTAAACGCCAGGCTCTCTCATGGGTGCCTCTGATGTCAAAGTCTTCCTAACCCCTAACGTAGATGTATCCTTGCTGTTGCCTCCCTTCATTAGGTCACGTAAATAATGTAGGTAGTCTAATAATATCCATGCTTTCGTTGATGCCACGTACGCTGTCTCGTCTACTACAGAAAATTGGAAACACATTATTAGTAGACCTGGTTGATCTTGCAGGACCAGCCGGAGTCCTTCGCCAACAATGGTAGACTAGGTGAAATGTCAGTATCACATTCAGGGAAGGCGTTGCAGATATGAGCTTACCTTGCTCCTAAGCACCAACCCAACTCGTTATCTTTTATCTTCTTAGCAATTCTAACCTCACGATCGATTGGCATTTCATAACCTGTGTGAAGAAGGCCAATCATGAAGTTGAGATCAAGGCAATACTCGCCACGACCGCGAAGCTCGTCTAGAGCTTCTGGGAGGTTGCTGAAGCCGTCCCAGGACTTTTCGCCACCACAGACGGTATGCGTTAGGTCGTGAAGCTCGCGCAACGTAAAGGAGTCCGGCATGCCCAAAGGCTTGGTGCGATCGTAGAAGAAGGAGAAAATGTAGACATCTTCCCGGGCAAAGGTCTTAGCTAGCGAGGGTTGATGGACGCCGTTGAAAGAGCAGGGTGCCAATTTACATTGCGCATCTTTAACCAGTATCTTCTCGGCAAGGCTACGACACTGAGCTGGGGCTGGGATAGCCGGGCCCGTTACATTCAGTTCGATTTCGCCTTTACCCAACGGGCTACCCTCAGGCAATTTCACCTTGATAACATCGCTTTGGCCAGCATTGATGCATGGATGGTTTTTGATAGGTTTCTTGAGGAAGGCCAGGCTTTTCTCCTTGGCGTATATGTCATCAAGAAGGCTCAGGTGGATTGAATTGCGGGCAGACATGAGGCCGTATCCAAGATGAGAGTGTTGGTAGAGGTCAAAGTGCCGCCCACCAAAGGATAAGGAATACTTGTGATCGCCTTCGGCCATCTTCTCAGGCATTCCCCCGGAACTGAGTCCCTTAAAGGTCGGCTCAAAAACGATCTGTGTCGATCCGCCACCAAGATCAAAAATAGCAGCAGTCGGACTGTCATCCGGGCCGCCAATCTTGCCCAGAAGGTAGTTGGTAGTGATCCAGGCGTAGACACCCTCATCCGAGCCATCCATGATCGCGACGCCGTTCTCTTCCTCGGAAACAACTGCGAAGGGATAATCCTTCTCTAGATGGTTCCGCACAGTCTTTAGGATATTGTCGGCCGCGTCGGTTCCAATCATACGTAGACCGGCAGTGGCTTTGACGGCGATCGGAGTGCAGCCTTTCAACTTATCAGGTACCGTCTCCATAGCGACGGCCAGAAGGGCATCCAAGGTCTTCGCGGCAGCAACAGGGTCGTCCTTATACTTGCTCAAGCCACCAACGCTCTTCTCGGTCATCTTAAACTCCTCGCCTTCAAGCTCGGGGGTAGGGCCGCAGTTATTAAACTTATAAACGTGGATACGGGACCCAGTGCTGCCAGCGTCGATCATGATGACATATTGGATGATGGGCTTATCCTTCGAGTACGATTTCGTGCACTTCTCAGTGCCATATGATGAATCGGTAGGGGCTTGACCACCGGAATGGGACACTATATCGCTGTTAATAAAAATATGATACTGGTGACGGTCCGCGTCGCGAAAAAAGAACGCACCTCCTTGGTAGTAATCCACGCCCTTAGGCGATACATAGTAGAAGAGGAAGAGGATAAAGACAACAATGGCAGTTGTCTTTAGCCACCGCGATTTCTGGGCCGGATTCATCCCGGCGTGTTGTAGCTTCTCCAGGATGCCGGGTTCTTTGTGACCGGGATCGTACCGGTCGGCCTTCTCGTGAGGGTCGCGCCGGGCTTGCTTCGTAGGCAACGAGACGGATGTTCTCCTCATAACCTTCAATCACGGAGCATCCCCAAAAGAGATGGGGAAGAAGCCGAGGGGATGGTGGCGGAGACGGGTGCGGCAGAGGCAATTCGGGACAGATGGGCGCCAGTAGGGTCAGGCCAAGCGAGTTGGAACGGTAGGTAGTGGGACGGTCAATTTCTCGGCTGGCAACTGTTGTGTCGACAGGTTGGGGATGAACGAGAGTGTTTTCCCGAGTTGAATAAGAACACCGTGGGAAGAACAAAGGGGACAGAGATAAATTATAATAGGAGACAGCTAATCAATAGGACATGCAGGTTATTCAATCTCAAAAATCTCCGCCCCAAATTTCAAGGTTGGAGCCTCTTATCAGGGCTGAATCGGTAGATCAGGGGGAGCTAATGGGGGACCTTGTGCAGTACATTACCTACCTATGGCCTATACCTGAGTATTATCAGAGGTAGGCGTAGGATTAGGCCAAGCCTACAGGACTTTACAGTACTGATACTAGCTAGGTACAGTACAGTACGGGGTTGGGGACGGAAGCGGGGGCTATACGCTAGCGTTGGCTATCTTGGCTATCTTGGCACACATGCAGCATAATGTGGGGCATTTACTTTCGTCACACTTGGCACTTCAGCCTGCTTTGCAGAGACGACATCTTACTAGGTACTTACCTAATATACAGTAAACCAACACGTCAACCTCTGTAATCTATATTTCTACACAGGAAGAAAGATATTGTACACCTGATTTAAGTATCTTGACGCTCTAGGTTTGTACTAGTTTTGGAAACCCAATAACCATGTACTCTTCTAGGTTCAGCCACTCGCCAACCTAGCTCCTCAGAGCCATTCTCGAATCCAAACAATAATAATACATATCAAGAAAGTCAACCGGTACAATCCACCTTCCAGTCCAATATACCGCTATAATCGCATACCTAGACTAATACATATATCGTCTTAGGTACTGACAAAGGGCCTCGGCGAGAGGTATCCTTACACATCAACCCTAAATATATAAAAGGAAACAGCCAATCTGCACAACCAATCACCACATGCTCAAGTACAGCCTCCAGCGCTAAAACGCATATTCTCTTCACTTCATTGTACATAAATCCCAGGAGCTCTGTGCCTTCACCGTCTCAAGTCTGTGCGGTGAGAGGTTCTGTGTCTGGTTTGTCAGGGACAAGTTGTCTAACAACCCAAGAACAGAGACATACCCCGTTAAGGTAGTCATGATTCGAGATCAACTTACTTAAACTCGTTTATAATTCGCTGATTCTGCCACACAAGCACAATGTTGCAGAAAACTGAAACCAGCCCGAAAATGATGTTGCTGGCGAGCTCAGCAGCCGAATAATTAAACATCGTGACGAGATGGATATGATTCCGAGACACTGATAACTGAAACTTCTGCCTGTCAGGGGGGCCAGTTCTCTGATTTCCGGATTACCACTCACCTTCTTAGGACATCGATTTTGAGAAGGAGTTATGCTGTGCAGCGTTGAGACGAGTCGAAACCGCGAAGGATACCACAGTCTGTTGGTAGTATGCGGCATTCATGAAGTTTGGATCACAACAACAGTTTCAATTCTTCGGTTGCCTGCTTCTTATAAGTTGTTTTCGACTTAATACTGTTGGTCCCGGATCGATCAAAAATCTTATGTATGCGAAGTCGACCATGTGAAAGCGCAAAAGCGGCGTATCACAAAGATAGGTTAATTAGTAGGTTAGGTGAGGTTAAGTGGTATTAGGGTGGCTGTCGGTACTGGCCCGGCTCTTCTTGCTGCGGTAATACAACATCGTACACGGCTTGACCTATGTAGCATCTAGAAGACAATCCCAGTACGACGCGGCGTAGAATGGAAGCTATCTCGCTCCTACTCTTGATACCCTTATCGACCATGTCTCTCGGCCAATCTAAGTGACATCGTCTTGCTCTCCTATCTTCCAAATACCCTGTTTTCTATCACTGCCTGTTTGGTTGAGATGGACATGCATAGACTAATGCTCATTTCCCTTGCCGATAGGTCTTAGAAGAGGTTTGGGCGATGTTCCAACAAAGTAAACAACAACTATGGGATGCTCTCTCGTTGCTGACCGTCTCCTTGCCATGTTATTTCGCTCGCTACATTTAGCGATCTAAGAAGTAGGATATAGCCTTTACATATATATATATATATATATAACACGTCGTAAGGTTGCCATCTAGGCCACTCATTCCGTGTTGACTAATCCGAGTCGTTGATCAATATGACCCGAGAAGTTCAAAGACAACACGGCAATTACCTATCATATAGTAAACTATCACAGAAGCAGCAGCCATGGATGGCACCACTATAGGTATATGGGTGGGAAAAGTTAGCTACTATGCCGTTGAGTTTCTCATATGAGTCGCAATGTTCGGCGGCCGGAAGTCGGCCCAACTTGTGTCACAAACCGAGGTACTTCGAGAATCAGATAAGACTCCTAGATCATGCAACATCTTTCACGCCCCAACCAACAACCGGCCCCCGTCACATCGGGGCCACCCGAGATGCTGCTCTGTGCCGCGCACAGGTGTTCCTTAGCGGACCTCGGCTTCACTGCGATTCTTTTTTTTTTTTTTTCTATTTGAAGGATGGCTTAGATGTTTATATCTACGATCCTCCCGGATATTGCCGACCATGAGGGAATGCCATCAGGCTACCACAGAGCTTGTCTCGTAGACCAACGCTTATATCCCTATTATCCCCCTATGTTTTCAGCACTGTGAATTTCAGTTATTGATGAGACATGTATCCCCTTGATATGACATGGTATCATTTCGAATATCGCTAAAAACTTTCTAAACTATTCACACTTCAAGTATTCACTCTCGTACCCTCCTTCTACTAGGTGTTTCATTTCTTTCCTCTCAAATCAGCCCCCGCCCCTGAACCCAAACGACCCCAATGTATCCAATTTGATTACTTCTACAGGTCCATCCAACAGGCATGAAACATGTTCAATATCCCCCGGTTACTCATTCACAGCGCTCAACCTCTTTTTGCCCACCGTTCTTACTCCTTCTTCACATCCAGCCCTCGACAAGTCTCCGTAATCCTCTTCGTCTTGGAAATTTCGTTCTCGGGCAACAAGCGGCAATTGACACCCATAATCGACTCGTCTACATCATCGCCCTGCCTCTTCGAGACTCCCCACCGATGAGTCAAAGCTCCGCAGTGAGCGCAGCGATAAAATGTGGCGTTTTCTTTATCACTTGGCATATCCATGCTCACGTAGCTATCTAACGCCTCATCAACAGCCGTGTTAATCCCTCTTGTTATAGGGGTTATGTCAATGGGCCTAAGTTGGGATGGGAAGGAAGCAGGAGAGGTCAATGTGGTGAAGGCAGGAGAAGACGTCGTTACTGCAACCTCATCCCGTGGGTAATAGGCCCACAGTGCCCCAAGCTTATAGCACAAGCTGCAGTGGCATTCGCTGATGTCCTTGGGAGGATTGGGTAGGGTCATGGCGATACGTCCGCAATGACATATTGCCTTTTGGGAGGAATTGTCTGATAGAGTCGTGCTTGCCATCAAGGCGTTTAGACAATATTTTGCGTAATAATGGCTATTGACGAGCATAGGTCTAATTGACAGTGGTGGTATTTCGTATGGGGAGAATTGGCATAGTCAAGTAGCCCTAAGGACCCTGAAAGTCTAAGTTATGGGGTTCTAGAGTGACGCTATTCTTACCTCATATGACATTTACATACAGCTCTGGGTATAGGTATTAACAAGGGATTTTGCAATTACATCATCAAATCAGGTTAAGTTTTTGATACGTGGAATACAAATGCTGACGCCCTATGAGGAATTGTGCGCACTCATCAGCTAAGTCCTGGAGCTCCATGGTTGATAAGAAAAGAAAAATTGCCGTGTCCATATTTAATATTGTTATAATATCCCCTAAGACCAATATAGTCCGGCAAGAGAATTTCGGGGAGTGACTCTAAAGACAAACCGGAAATGATATTCGAGGCCGTATCTCATAGACCATACCATTAGTCTATGTCCATCCCCAACGTCTATTCCGAACCCCAGCACTCTATCTTTTCAGTAGGACTAGTCAATTATCTCCTCACAAGGCCCTTGCTGAATAGCTCGGCACCTACCTCGATGACTAGAGGTTCGTTAGGGAAGTGGCTCTTCTTCGCTAGGATGGATCCCTGGGCATCCATCGTCCTCAAAAGGTCTATGAGCTCCCCTTCTACTGGCATACAGTATGCCAACAGCCCTAATGCCAATAACATTCCATGTAAGGCCTCGGCTGACGACTCTTCTTGCGTGATAGCCTCTAATACCGAAGCCGCGAGCTCCACCTGATCATCTTCAGGAAGTGTGTCTATTGATTGCCTCCTGCGCTGACTATTTTCACGGGCCACGTTATAGAGCAACGACGCAGCCGCCACCCGAACATTTTTGTGGGTATCCTCAAGGAAACTGCTCGAGATGAGTTGGGTGATAGCTCTACGTAATGGCGCTTGTCCAAGAATTTGATCTGGGAACAAGGGGCTCGAAAAGAGGTTACAAGCCATCTGCAATGTTACTAGGCGGAGGGCATAAGGAGTCCCGGGGTCACCATTCACAGCTTCTAGAATTGCAACGACGGTCTTGTGGCCGTGCTCCTCGGCATAGTAGCCGCTTAAGTGTGGGTCGATGAGACCACACCGGAACAAGTCCACGACAGCGAATAGGAGTTCCCGGGGTAAATCTGCTAAGGCAGTGGTTAGGAAATCCGAGAAAACAGAGAGGTCCGGTAGCGTGACCATTGCTGGGCCCTCGGTAGACCTTGCCTCAATGAAATGCTTCATGCTCTGAACGACAGCGTTGTTTGCGGCAGGGCCTAGCTTTGACAATAGCTTCGGAAGTGGAGGCACTTTAGTGAATAGAACCGCCTTCGAATCAGGATTCGATAAGTGCGGTAAATGTAAAAGCCGATGTGGGTGTGAAGGCCCGGCAGCCATCTCAACTAATAATTTGACTGTGCCTCTTAACCGAGCAGCATCAGCCCCAGCCCAACTTTCCTGTTGTTTGCCATGGACGAAAGTGACGAAAGTGGGTGTTGCGGAGATAGCGTATTGCTGTGATACATCATATGCTCTTGAAATGTCAACTTTGATGAAAGTGACATCTTTTCCATTTTCAGAAGCCAGTTCGTTATACAAAGGGTAAAGGGCCTTGCAAGGGGGGCATGTAGCTGAAGTAAAGAATATGATAGCTGATTTGCCGGCAGCACTCTGTAAGGTAGTGTTTAGGGCTTGTAAGTTAGACACTTCTACGACAGATGTTGATGAAGATGCTGCCGCGCCGTTGGATTGCTGTTGACCATTCTGTATGCCAAGAAGCCCTCCCTGCTGAGCCTTCCTCTGCTCGACTATGCGTGCTAGCTGCGGTTGTAACATCCTGCCAAACGGCGAGTCAAGGACGGCTTGTGGCATATTGGCAATATGATCCGGAATCCCTTTACCCAACATGAAGGTCGAGAAATCGTTGCTGAAGTTGTTGCAATTATGGCGAAAGAGATCGTAAGCCTGGGGTGTGTAGATCTCCCTCAACGAGTCAAGGTACTCGACGATCACTTCTAGTGGCAATTCGGTTTTCCCAAGATGTATCCGCTCAAGTGGTCGACCAAGATGAGAGCTCCCTGGACGTATCTCGTTGATTCCGGCATCATATACATATTCTATCCCCTCCAGCTCGATGGACGTATGATAAACAGCGTCTAGTTGGAAGCCGAGCATGCCCATAGACAACTGCCGAGCAAGTCCGCCTGATAGGTCATAGACCAGAAGATGGACATCCATATCGAAGACTGGTAGCCAAACTAGTAATCGAGGGTTATCTGGTGTTTAGTTCTTCGGGTGTAGCGATCTTGTCACCTAATGAAATCAATATCGAGGGGAGGTTCATGAAGTCTGATAGTGCTAGCAACTTGATGAGGTACACTTCGAACAACAAACAGATGTTTAATCTACGAGGAGAAATATTTCCCCCTTGAAGAAGAAGATGAGGTGTTTCCAGAGTTAGGAAAAGTGATTTCAGCAAAGGTGAATCGATAAAACGGATGTGGCGGGTGCCGTGTATTAATCGTAGGTTCTAGATAGCTACTGACTGTAATACAGCCTTTGTGGCTGGCAGTCAGTATTACCGAATCCGGCTTAGTTTCTTATAATGGAAAAGTGAAATATTTAGGCAGATGTAGTGTCCACGCACTTTACAGTAGGTACAGTACACATGCAGGTCGGGAGGCTTACCTAAGGTAAGGTACATAGGTACAGCCGGAGAGTTTGGTGTCAATCAATCCAACACATTCGAGTTACTGTAGCGCCCGCTGATCTTAGGTAAACACACAAGGCTTCTAGGTACCAGGCTTTACCAAATGCCAAGCTGCAAGCAAATTAGGTCTAGTGCATTCGCCGCTTTTGCTGCTGGTCGGTATATCATACCAGTCCGTCGCCCAACGCCGTACTGGTCCAAACCCGTATTGGTGCATAGTTCGGGTCGTTCCAGTCCGTAGTTTCAATCGTATAATTCCATCCATACTTGTCTATACTTGGTTTAACTCAGTCTTTCTATTCTCTCTACTACTTTTTAGTGCAACATTTCTTTGGTTTTCTAAGGATGATTTACTACTACGTACACGGTTAGATAACCGGATGGAAAGGGAGCCGCATTTGGTGAGCCAAGTACATAACCAATTGCCAAGAGTGCAGGCTTCTAGGATGACAAAGGTATTAAGTCTCTTTAGAATCTATCTGCTGTGGTCAGAACTGTAGAATTGTAATTGTACCGTTTTTTTAATAGCAGGCTATATAATCTTTACTGTGTAAAGAGAACACTGTGTGTTAGTTATGTATTTATTCTGAGGTGGGAGCATTAATTTAAGGGGCATGTGGTGTAATGGTAGCAACCGGGATCTCACTACATAGTAACCGGGATGTCGGTTCGAATCCGACCTTGTCCAAATTTTTTCCAGATTTCCTTTTTGGTCAATTCTTCATCCTCCTACTAGATCAATTTTAAGCAGAGCACCTGTCACGGATCACGTGATTTTTGTGGGTCACGTGACGTCACGTGATTTCTGTGGCTAGTGCGCGGCTGGTGTGTGTGGCTGCGCGAGTGGTGGACCAGTGGGTCCATGCGGCAGTATTGAATGAAGGTGGCAGTATTGAATACAGGGCTGTATTTAATGGCAGTCATAATGGCAGTATTCACTAAAGGTCGCGCGGCGACTAATAGAGTGGTGAATACTCTGAAGGCAGGCAATTGTCTATATAAATGGCTGCCTTTCTATGTACCTTAGACTTTCCTTTTCTTTTCTTTCCTTAAGTAGAATATTCGTTCCCAATAATAGGTATATTAGGTGTTTGAACCTGGTGCCTGTGTTGACCCCATCACATTTACAATTATGAGCAGATTCCTAATTTTAACTCCCACTCTGTGCCAACAGAGGGGGTCTCCAAGGGTGGATCCACTAGTACATGTTCTAACAGATTCTCGGTCGTCCGTCACGTCACTCCCACTCTCTTGTGCAATCGCGGGGCTCTTGGCATCTTTGCACAAAGCATACCCAAGATAGGCAACGCGGCTACGCATCGCCGCTGCCGGGCAACGAAAGTAAATAATCGGGCCCCACAACAATCCCGGCAAGCAGGTTGGGGCGCTTTAGTTTAGATGTACGGCATTCCAGATACTCTCAACCGGCTGCGATACCGCAACGCTCTCACGGAATTCTGCGACACATTGTCTGGAATGGTGCCGTTGCCGCCATTGCTATTATCGCCAGTAACAATCAAATCTCAACGAAATTCCACAGAAACACCCACTGGAATTGGACTGGTCGCCTTCGACGATAGAGAAATGAAATCTGTCGTTAACACTATCCGCTCGTCCGCCTCGACCCCTTCCTTGCGCTCTCGCGATGGAACACTACCACCGCACATGATGAGGGTGGACGCAGGCGGCAATGTGAGGGTCGTGGTGCGAGTGAGGGCCTTTCTGCCTAGAGGTACGTCTCGTTGCTGCCAGCGACACTGGTTTCGGAGTATTCGGGAGGGGCCCATGAGTCGAGGTTGTGTACAATGGCTAACATATATCACAAATATTAGAGGTCGACCGTGGAGCAGAATGCTTGATCAGCATGGACCCAATCACCCAGATGACAACGCTACACGTCCCGAACGACACCGACCCGGCAAATAGTAGGGCAAAGACTCGCAAAGCTATCGAAGAGAAGTCTTTTACGTTCGACAACTCGTTCTGGAGCCATAATGTCAAAGACAGGCACTATGCGCACCAGGAGGACGTTTACAACAGTCTGGGCGAAGACTTCCTCGACCACAACTTCGAGGGCTACCACACATGCATCTTTGCCTACGGGCAGACGGGTTCTGGCAAGTCATATACCATGATGGGCACACATGAACAGCCCGGTCTCATTCCTCGAACCTGCGAGGATCTTTTCCAGCGCATCGAAGCCGCCCAGAACGAGACACCCAATATCTCCTACCACGTGCGAGTATCCTACTTTGAAGTATACAATGAACACGTCCGTGATCTTCTTGTGCCCGTCATGCCGAACCAGCCACCGTACTACCTTAAAATCCGCGAATCGCCAGTGGAGGGTCCATATGTCAAAGACTTGACCGAGGTACCCGTGAGGAATTTTAGGGAGATATTGAGGTACATGAAGGCAGGAGATGCGAGCCGCACGACAGCAAGCACCAAGATGAATGACACCAGTAGTCGAAGCCACGCTGTTTTCACTATTATGTTGAAGCAAATTCACCATGATATGGAGACAGATGAGACGACGGAGCGAAGCTCACGCATACGATTGGTCGATCTCGCAGGCAGCGAGAGAGCCAAGTCCACAGAGGCAACGGGAGCTCGATTACGCGAGGGCAGTAACATCAACAAATCACTGACGACCCTTGGACGCGTGATTGCGGCGTTAGCAGATCCTAAGGCAGGCCGGCCAGGGAAAAGAAGCAGAGACGTCGTGCCATTCCGAGATTCCATCTTGACGTGGCTCCTCAAGGACTCCCTTGGCGGAAACAGCAAGACTGCAATGATTGCATGTATCGCCCCATCGGATTACGAGGAGACCTTGTCCACACTGCGCTATGCAGACCAAGCGAAGAGGATCCGCACGCGTGCAGTGGTGAATCAGGACCACATCAGTACGGCGGAAAGGGACGCACAGATCGCCGCCATGTCCGAAGAGATTCGCCTGCTGCAACTTTCTGTGTCAGACTCTCGACAGCGGGAGAAGAACGCCCGCGAAAGCGAGGAACGGCTTGAAGAATACCAAAACCGAGTAGCCGCTATGCAACGCATGATGGAAGAACGCAGTCTCGTAGCCGAAGGTAAAATACGTAGTCTACAGACCGAAAACGAGGCACTACGTCTTCATCTTAAGCTCGCACTCGACAGTTTGAAGAATCCGATCCCCGAGGTCGTTGTGCAGCCTCAATCTTCAGAACTCGAGGCCCTCGATGACTCAGGAGCCGGCAAAGCAAACGCAGCGGAAGAAGTGAACGACAAAGATGCTGCTGGTAGCAAGAGCGGGCGGCAGAGTCTTGTTGATGAAGCATACTATGACGATGACGGCGAGGACGACGGGTATGAGTCCGAGATATACGAGGAGAAGGCGAACGATATGCAGGACTACATGCATGACCTGCTCAAAGACTTGTCTCTCTTTAGGCGCAAAATTGGCGACGACAAAAACCGGTTCTTAGACGAGAGTCAGCGACAGCCGTTTGGAATCAAGCTCAACGTTTAATGACCTCCCACTGTCAAAACTAATAGCATGCTGGGAAAAGAGAAGAGACGGTATACGATAACTTATGTGTTTAGCAAGCTTCGGTGTTTGGAGTAGTAGTTTGCATGAATTGGCACTTGTGATAAATGAATAGGACATGATTTCATTTGTACGGTATGAGGCTTCCACTAGGATCGATGATATGAAGCAGCTCAGTTAAAACAAGAATACACTTACTTATTTGATTATCGGATATTCTCTCATCATCTTCTATATATGACTATGTTCTAGCCGTAGTCATGAGATAGAATCATTGTCGCTCCAACAAGCTCACGTTTCGGACGAATGAACATAGTGAATATAGTGGTCCACTAAACTCCATATCGTACCTAAGTTTATTCAAGTTGTTTTGTCAGATGGGGTGGGCACGGGTATAGAATCGGGGAAATCGGAGAGACAGGGTTAATTAGTTAAAAGGTGAGCACCTACCAATAGTTAACAGCCACACAAATTCCGTCATCAGAACATGACTGCGATACTTTATGGTACCTAAATTTGCATCAATGAGCCAATTAGTCCAAACATCAAACACCAAAAGTTTAATACTCACCACATAGCTGGAAGGTAGAGCATGTCACCAGATTCTAGCGATACGCGCATCGGTTCGGCGAGATGTGAATATTTTGTCGCATGCACCTCGGGCGCATCAGGATCCCAAGTAGCAAAGGGAACCTTTGATGGCCGTTCACTATTTTCTTTGACCGCTTCATCCATATGTAACACGAGGCTACCTCCTTCTTTCTGTTGCTCTTCACTTTGACTGCGAACATATGTAGCGGGCTCGAGGTCTTGCTCATTCACGCAAGGCTGGAATATCGGTGGCAGGAGAACAAAGTGCTTACACCCCGCTATCTGCACATACTACAACAACACCCGGAGTCAGCTATTGCCATTTGGTTCGTGATTTGTGAGGGTTTCAGAAGCTCCTAGACACTGTCTTGGTTCGAAAGAGAAATTTCATGCCCTGAAAGTTGCTAAACAAGTAGAAAATAGTTCGAGGATTCCTTACGATGTTTTCATAGTTGTCTCGGTGCAACGCCGTCACGGAACGCGAATTGCCGATCCACATGTTAATGGCATCAGGCTCTAGCTGTAATGCTATGCTCGCAAAAGCAATCCGCTTTTCCACCTGCGAAAAGAGGGTTATGTATTCATGCCGCAAATTGTCATTTTCTATATATATTCTTTAGTAAATATGGATTCTAAGAGGCGTTGTCATGAGCGAGCCACGGCCGAGGCGTATAGCGGTGTAGGACTTACGCGTCTGCGCATACCTCACCTCCTCTTTTCTCGCTTGTTGCTCACTGTCTAACGGACTCAACTTTTCCTGTTGTATCACACATTCTAGAAACTCGCTGAACTCCTGGTCTTCCTCATGCGGCTTCGCAAACACGGTGTGTCCTTCACCATCTAGCGTGGGGGCGTCTGCGTTTCCGAAGGGAGTCACGGCGACATTGACCTTGTTTCCAGCCAGCGTCGAGCGTAGTGTGCTCGCATCCCAGGTTCGCGTAGCGGCCCAGTCTTTTGCGCCACGTCGCAAAACGAAGGGTCTATTTCGCGCAACATAACGCATAAACTCTAACGGGCTCGGCTCCTCGTCTAGTTCCTCGATGTGCGACGAGTTGAGCTCGTTATAGGTGGTGAGGAGCTCTGCGATTGAGTCTTCGGTTTTGTGAGCTTCCATCTTGTGTGCATTGACTGTCGAAGGGTAGAATAGCTTGAGGTATTCTCCCCACTACCCCAGCAGTTGTTGGGGTTGGAACCAACTGCGGCGAGTCAGTTGGCGTAGTGTAGACAATAGAAGGTTCAGGGTTCCCTGATGGCCGCGCATCTGCACATCTGCACCGTGGACCCGAGAATAAAATCCTCCAGACCCGTGAAGTAGATAAAGATGGTTATATCACAAGATTGCCAATGTCGCATGTTGCCTGCCGAAGTACAAACGATCATCGGTCAGGGCAAATATTCGCCGAAGGTACAAATTGAGAAAGGTCAGTCAGTCGGAGCGAAACCCTGTCAGGCACCATGCCAGAGTGGAAGACACAGCCAATGGAAACCAACGCGCTGGGTACTGATGCTTTAAAGTGAGCTGATCCGACCACGATATCGACACTGTTGGTGAAGCTGACCTTACAAAACGAGGCGACTAGAAGGTTTGGGTGGTCTGATTAGGGTTGCAGGACAGGAACACATATATTTGCTCACCGTCGCCCATGGCTGCTATTTCTACCACTGCGCCCTCAACTCATGCTCTCCTTCACAAAACCACGGACCACAACCACTTTCTTACCTACCTACCTACCTAGGCACCTACTTCAGGCATGCTGTCGCATGCGCCTTCTATCGCTGCTCTGGCACACCCTAGAACACCCCAGCCAGCGGGCGCTACATGGGCATTTTGGAAAACCGCCAAGTTAAATCGCCCAGCACACGATCCAAGAGAGGTCTGCAGAGACACAGCATCGATGCAACAGTTCGAGGTCCTGGGCAAGCAGGGCTTATCACACATGGACGGAGAATTCAATAGTTGGTTGCAATCCGGCACGTACCCTTGCGACTGTGCGTGTGTGTGAGGGAACGGGCGCTTGTTCCAAAAATGCAGAAGCACAGCGACAGTTGTTAGACTAGCTGGTGATGCATATTTGGCATGACCATGGCGGGCGCCTACAGGATATATACTACACCATGATGACACAGCCTAGATGCGGTAGGTAAGGACGACGTGCTTAAGGCAAAGTGCCGGGCCGGTCCCGTCTGCTGATCTCATCACTAACGCTGCCCGTTCCCGTCGCTGCGATGCTGGCTGGCTGTTCTGTCGCCAGCGGAAGCAGAGTTGGGAGGTGGGAGGTGGCAGAGGAGAGATCTGGACCTGCTGGACCTGGCACTGAGTGGAGGGGGGGGTGCTGCTTCGGGCAAGTCCTCCCTGGACCCTATGAATCGACGGTCCACCTCAAAGGATACCATAAAGCCGGCTAACCAATCGCCACGCTGCCAAAGATACTTTGATATCCTATTGGAACAATTGGAGCCCTCTGGTTGCACTGGTTGCTGTCGGCGGCCCTGTTTACAGTCGGCGCTCAGATGCACCGGCGGAAGAGTGGAAGTAGCGGTAGTGTAGGCCACCTGCTAGCGTCAACTGTGCTCGAGCTCGAGGAGCCAGGGTGCCAGGGGGTTGCCCAGCAAGGTGCCCAGGTAAGACCTCTGTAGGTAGGAGAGCCCCGCCATACCAGGGAAAAACCGACGGAACACGCGGCAGGAAGGACCCGACCGAGACAATGCATACAGCATACAGTAGCAAAGATTCATCCCGCCAGGGCATCATCCGTCGCTACCAGACAGACACAAATCGACGGTCCAGGTGGCCCACCCCAAATTCCATTTCCCACCCTCGTCTTGTCGTCCTCGCCCCTCGCCCCTCGCCCATTTCCATCTGCAGTACGGAGTACATCGCACATCATAGGCAGTACCTACCTGCTGTGTGTACCTCTCTACCTCCATGTCCCCCAATTCCCATCGCTATCCCAATCTCAATCTCAATCCCCAATCCAATCCAATCCTACCTCGATCCTAATGCCAATCAATTGAAGCCCTCGCTTTACCAACCGGACGCCCCGTAGCGCGCGCCGCCCTCAACCCTCAATCCTCAACCCTCAACCCAGTACTTCTCTACTGTACAGTCGGTACGAGGTACTTGCACGTAAAGTAGTACACCGGCTTACTCTCCTCGTTCGCTTCCGGGTCTGTTCCTCGCTGCTCACTTAATTAACTCCATCAATCAGCCCCTCAACCAGCTGAAAAGAAGAAACCCCCCCAAATTTGCCCACTACCAAGACCGCCCTTCATCACATTTCTTTTTCGGCTTAACTGGGCTAATACCTCTCTTGTCCGGGCCAATTTTTACCTACCTGCACTGCGGAGTACAGTACAGTAGCACACCAGAATCAGATACGGCTCAGGTCAAATAGTGCCGGGGATCGCAGCAGTACCAGCAGCGCCAACAACAACAGCAGCAGCAGCAGCGCTACCGTACCGTCTGCATTTCCACTGGCCCGTCGCGCCAACGTCCGCAAGCCTGCGATCGAGTAACGTTGGCGTCGCTCTAGACCCAACTATTATCCAGCCCATACCTCAATCGAGATGCCATATTGTGTCATGGTGCTCTAGTGTTCCACGCATCCCACTCCAAGCACTTTCTTAGCCTGCCTCGACTACCTATCCTGTTTCCGAACCTGGGGTTCCCCTGCTGCACCCACGTAACGAGCTTCCACAGACCTAATCAATGCCTACCTAATCAATGCCTTGGTGAACGAACGCCCGCCATACTGTACTGTACTGACTGACTGCACTGACTGTCCTCACTGTCTGTCTGATTGTCTTGGTGAATTTCGGCCTCCCTCCCAGTCCAATCTTCTTTCTACCGCGCAGAGTTCAGCTATCCCACCCTACCCACCAACCAACGTATCTGAAAGTTTTCCCTCGGCGCCATGTCCACCTGAATGGCTCACCGGCTGTCTTCACCGTTCTCTGGACCTCGCCTTCGACTCCGCTCCGCCCCGTCTCATGCGCCGCAACAACTTGACCTTCCATCCACATAGCGAATCCACACTATGCGCGATTCGAGTTTCCATGCGAAGGCTGTCTGCCTCTGTCTTTATTTCACCTTTAATCAGTCTATCATCGGATACTTCGCCTGGGTTTCCGAGTACACATGTTGAAAGGATGATTTGGTATCTCCTCTATCCGTTTCGAGGGTATGTTGCCACCCTTGTCCCGAAAAAACTCGGTTGATCATCGTTGACTTTTGTGTGAATGAAGAACCACCGAAGCTCCCGTGTTAGACCCGAACCACCCACTGCGCAGTGGCTTTACGCGATACGGTAGATATGCCGCCAGCCATGTTCTAAGCACTTTGTTGATATCCGTTGCTGTCGCCGCCATTCTCATATATCCCTTTCCGTTTCTATATACCACCGACGTTACCAATGGCGCATCCAGTCTGCCCCATCATGTCTGGACGGACGCTCATCTCCTCGATGAAAAGGCCACTTGTGAGCCCGATGTTATTATGCGATCTATATGGGTCCATGGGAGTTACTTCCAGGCTCTCGACAAAGACGTCCTGCTGGGAGCTCTCGAGCTGCAGGATGAGCTTCTGGGTCCAACTATTAACTTCAGCCCACGCCAGAGGCCAGGCAATCTTGATTTACCCACGGAAACAACCAAGTATCTCACGCTTAAGCAGCGCGACTCCTTGCACGTTGTTAACGGCTTGACCAACCAGTCTTGGTTTTTTCACTCACCTTTGCAATATTGGTCTTGCTCCTCCGACCTTCTCGGTCGAGACCACGATATACTTGCAACGGTAAACCAGGGGAAGAATCAACCAACATCTGTCAATGTCACTTTGAGACATTCCATCGTTTTTAGTGGCAAACGTTTCGAGGACCGCCAGTTAGTCGCCGCAGACGCCTTGGTCATCACTCTTATCCACCGCCGAGACTCTCCTGTCGGCTCTCTATGGCAGGAAAGGGTACAAGCCCTTGCCGACAGCATGACGCATAAGTGGAGAGTCATCACGCCTCAGGACGAAAGACCAAGTCAAATATACGAATTCCAATTTCGTCTAATGTCTAAAATAGATGCCGTCCTATTAGGCTCTGCTTACTCACTTGTCCTTCTTTACTTCCTCTTTAGCCTGTCTAAACTGCGAGCTGTCAAATCCAAGATGGGGTTAATGGTTACCGTTGTAGTGCAACTCGCTCTTGCCATCATATCAAGTTTCACTATTTGCGCCATTTTCAAGATCGATCTTTCAAAAATACCACGACTCGGCTATCCGGTAGTCATCTTCTCTATGAGTCTAGAAAATATTTTTCGGCTCATCAACGCCGTCATACTTACCCCTTCCGAAGATAGTACAAGCAATAGGATAGGCCATGCCTTCGGTGAAACAGCTCCTATTGCGCTAGCTAGTGTTTCCCAAAACCTCCTCATCTTGTTCGGTCTATCGCGAGTAGTGTCCTCTGGCGTGTCGGCATTCTGTACCTTTGCTGCCATTGCGATCATCTTCGATTTCTTCTACCTATCAACATTCTTTTTAACCGTACTTAGCGTTGACGTGCGACGAACTGAGCTAAGTGATGCTCTCGCCAAAGCCTCTATCCGGTCCCATCGACCTTTTCATGAGGCCCCTCCGCGTCAGCCATGGTTTGATACTATGCTTCAAGGGAAGATTGCGATGTCGACACGAATAGCCGGCACCGTAGTTATGATCGGCTTTGTTCTTATTGCGCAATGGCATTTCTTCGAGAACGAAAGCGTAACTAGGACACTTCGCAGGCTTATCCGAATCTCACGCAAACACAACGATTCACACCCAGTTCAATCATCGCTTCTCGTTGAGGTCCACCAAGCGAGAAGCCCAACATCATGGCTTCGGTTACAAGACCACGAAACTGCTCGCGAGGTCATTAACATCATCAAGCCTGCCGCTTACAGTTACACCGCTAAAGTGTTTGATCCGTACATTTTCGTACTTAAGGGATCTGATCGAATGTTATCAGCCCATGAACCTCTTTTTTCACCCGCTATTTACGATTTTGCACGACATCAACTAACCCCATTCTTGGTGACGATTCTAGTCGTCACCGCTCTCGTCCGACTCCTTATGAATTACTTGTTGTGGGATCAACTATCAGAGACCGAAGATACTCAGTCTTCCCAGGATTCGCTCCTCAGCATCAAAACTTTACATGGGGGACATCACCTTGATGTTGCTTTATTAACAGCCTCTTCTTGCGGTTATCTTGTATCCGTGGGCCTTGATCGAGTCATTCGAATTTGGAACATCAAAGAAGGCGGGCATAATTATGTCCTGGGTGAACAAAAGAACTCACCACGAATACCCTTCCCAATTTTAGCTATTTGTATCGAGGACGAGTTCCATTGGCTCGCTCTATTAACTGTCGACCGCGTGCTATTATGGAACTTGATCGACCTTCGTTGGGGTCCTTCGATTAAGGTAGAGCCTTACCGACATAAACCTGAAGTTTTCTTTTTTGGGAATGACGACTGCGCCAATATCCCACCTTTGATACTAGTCCGTCGTGACGGAATCATTACGGAACTCAGACCAGAGCTAGGAGAAACTAGCAGCTATGCAATACCAGAAGAGAGTTCTGTTGCCTCTGTTGATGCTCTTGCCGAGAAAGGTTCGTGCTCCCTAATAGTATAAAGTTCGTAATAACTAATGTTTGAGAAGCTTTCCCTCCCAAGATTATGACATCTACGAGAGAAGGACAAGTCCATCTCATCACTCAGGATGGATATGACTGGGTATCAAGTGCCATTAACGTTGGCCCTCGTCAATTTATAAAAGAACGAGAATTTATCTCGATTCAAGCGTTACCAGAATTGAGTTTCTTTCTCATCATACGGTCTCAAACAGTAGACCTAGTGGATTCGCAGACTCACAGGGCGATCTATACCTTTCGGGTCGATCCAATTCTCCCAAAGAGCCTCAAGGCCTTCCACTCGAGACCCAGGCGAATGCGTTGCGGTTCTGTTGCCTTATGGAGCTTCACCATTGCATACCTTAATGCGTATACCCGTGACCTTGTGGTGCAGACATACAGCCCCCAAAACGAAGATGAGTCGCTATGTTTTTGTGATCCAGAATCGCCTTCGCGGAAAACATGCTGTCCGTGGCGACGAGCCAAAGAAACAAGACGTATCATCAAAAACCCCGGAGTCTGGCTGGCCCTCCCATCTGGGATCATGGTCGGTGTCAGAAGGAAAACGCCACAGAAACATCTCATAAATCCTCCTAGCTACTCGCCACCCTCATCACAATCTAATGGACTTAGGAAGCGCCACCGCGTTCCCCTACCTGTTCCCTCACAACAAGCACATGACGACTGGGAGGTCTGGATGTTCTCGCACTTTGGTGGCAAGCAAGACACGTGGGAGACCGCACCACTTTGCATCGATGCCGAGGACGACGGTCACCTTTTTGTAACCAACTTGGGCCCTATGGCCAATGTTGGTAGCTCTAGTGTCGTCGTCGGTCTTAGTAATGTCATCAAGGTCATTACTGTGGGCCAGGAACGCTTCGAAACCGAAGATGTAGCCGGACCCTGCAGCGGCGTGCCGGCCGTGGGCAGTCGAAGGCGTAAAGGACCTTCGGGTGTGCGGACCAAACCCCCGGTGGCTTTCAGAAAGTGCTGCTAGGCTCCAGCCTCACATAAAAAAAAACATCACATTCTCTGTATATATTTCATTTATGTTCGTCCGTTCTGGACCCGGGAAAGCCGTGTGCGTATGAGATATGAAGATAGCATTTACATTAGTCGTTTCGGACTAGCTGTAATGACGATGCGGGTCAGAAAAGACCGGGTTCGGGGCATATTACTACCAAATACAACGGCATCTACATGGACGGTTGTTAGCAAGGGCAATTTACAAGGAAAGGAAAACTGGCGCTCGTGGGGTCGCATATATCCAATTGAAATTCGGATTCGGGACATATCGGGGGAAAGGGTGGAGGGAACAGATGGAGGGCGATCAGACCCATTTACAGCCCGCCTTTCATAATCTGATGACGGCTCTACTCAAATGAACAACCATATCTTCTAGGTTTAAGCCCGTGTTATTCATTAAGGCATTGTGATTAGAGGATTCTCGAAGTGTTCCCTCCGAATGTGTTGATGGCTTGATGGGTGAACACGCTTTCTACACCTTATTCTTCGTATTTAGCGTGGGTTTCTATCTTCTAGTTAAGTCTCTGTTGAGACCCCCTCAACAACAGGAAGGAGGGTTCTATATGTGATTTAAATCGTAGAAAGTGCTGGCTAGGCGATCAGCTATCGGCTTGCCACTCAGCTTATCTGGGGAGAGCAAACTGCTTGTATTTACTAGTGATATATGTATGCTCTACTACCTACCACCTTGGGAGTTTCCAGGCTAGGGGGATATTCACTATTATAGGTTGGCAGAGTCAAGGCCCAGATGTTATCAATGTGAACTAATTAGTTCCTCCTATAAGTATACCTATGACGCAAAACGACGCGGCTGTGGCGTGTTATGCAACGATGGTATATATACCGCCCTCCGAGACAATATACTTATGAAGAGACGCGTCATCAAGTCAATTCCTGTTTCGAAGCTAGTGTGCAATGGATTGAACTAGAAAATGAGCCAAGAGCTTTCCTTAGGGTCTATCCCCCTTGTACTATACGTGAACCATTGAGAATCCATTCAAAATTAAGTGATCAGGCGGTAAAGGGCCATTCCAGGTTCCATTGTTGCCCCATTTCCCTTGTCCCAGAGTATAGACATTCTGTGGTAGATATATAGCTGGAGACAAGTAGCCATACGTTTATTGTCTAAGAATCTCCTCCTCTCTCTCTCTCTCCTCTTAGAGATAACATTCTGGAGATGTATCATAGCTAGGATCTTCTATTTCACCTCTACATGCTATTTACAAGGGGCAAACGACTGTCTATTCCTGTTGGTTCATCTAACTACGATTCATCTCATCCGGCAGTGACTATAGTCCGAGATAAGGAATATACCCATTCTAAATTCGATCATGAGCACAATTACCCGTGAGGAGTATACTAAGTTGTTAGTTGTCCCATACAAGGGCGTGTTGACCTAATGCCGACTCTAGGCAGTTTTGAACATCAGCAATCCCTTTTTCCCTTCATAATACTAAGCTCCTCTTAAACGCCCGATGCATAAATGTGTTTCCCACGGGAACAAGTAGAGTCGGTACTATAGTCCATGTATTCGATTTACCAACGAGCGATTCAGTTCATGCCTATTGGAATCTCTGACTATCTACACCTAACTCGCGCAAAGAATGGAGTTAGCTGATCCCCCCATTTAAAAACATAGACAGGAACCCTTCAGATACATTACTCAATCCTCTGACCTGCAACCACTTTGTCCTTATCACACGGCACAGGTGGGACGTTGTATACAAATAATGGCCTTTGGTTACAGCGAATATTATTATTAGGTTTGGTTTTGGGGGGGATTCATAGGGCATAGCTCCCTAGCCATAGGGCAACGAATTATTGGAATATTAATGCTAAATGTCGGTCACGAGTACGACATCCAATGTGAGAGGGACCTTGGGTATGAACTATAGTGTCACGGGCCCCGTGCAACAACAAGAGTCTGCTGCCTACCGCATACTAGGGTTCATGACAATACAGAAGTCGCTTTGACTTCATGTGCTCCGTTACATATAGGATATATGTTCACATCCACGTAACGCCGCAGGGCGATCAGAATCCTTCCTGTAAAGTTAATCGCATGGTAGGTTCAGGAGACTTTTTCATTGCGGATGAAAACGTCAATATTGCGTACGGGTGGTCTCATTTAAGAAGGTCTCCTGTGTAGTTGAGTTGTGTGCTTATGAAACGGTGTTATTAGGATATAATTCTAGGTCAAAGGGCGGCTCAGTGTAGATATCCTGGAGACATCGTGGCTAGATTATGACCTTAACTTACTATGAGCTCTTCTTGATACCATCGATTAGGGTCACTTTAGTTTAGTATATGGTGTGTATCTAATTAATGGCTGCTTGTTTATGAGAGTAGCTATAAATGCTATGATTTAAGGGTGGTGAAAGGGTCTATGTATGATTATGAACTCGAAGATATCGGAGCATGGGCAAGCGTGTAGCTCTCGTAGTACATTGTGGAACAACTGGATAGCTGGACGTTGGTGGCTACAACTATGAGTCGGCTTAAGCAAAGCTCCCTGATTACGCCTTTCTACAAGTGCCTTAGGAGGCTTGGTCACATTGCTGGCATGTTTGTATAGTCATGCTTAGGTCATCATTGGAGTAGTATGTTAAAAGAGGCTTGTGGCAATCACGGCTTGGTCTCATTTATGCAGCTTTTAGATACGTAGAATGGAAATCCTTCGGTCTGATTGACGTATTACATCTGATACCGGATCAACACTCACGTGATGGCTAGAAACTAACCCCGTGTAAGAGGGTCAAAATGAACACTTTGTGCTCGCCAGGTAAAAATGGACTGGTTTTGTTGGCACAACTCTGGATGTGAGAAGCTCTGTATCCATTACACCACTTAGAAACCCAAGGAAATAACGAGACATGTTGCGTAGGACATTGAGAAGCTAGACATGGGATGAGGTCTGGCACGTGTGTATGAAACTCTTGTCTTGGATCGGAAAGTAAGTAGGGGACGTTGTTTTCGGTGAATGATGTGGGTTCAGAGAGGCCAGGTCGGTGGTAGAACTGGACACAGCAGTAGTCGGCTCATTGTCGGCGCTCTAATTTCACCAGACTACACTAACACACTCATGAGAGGAGGTAAGTAGGTAGCATTGAGTGCTGGCCTTATCACATGCGACCGCCCCAGTTCCCCAGTGAATCCTCCCACGCGCACGACATCTCTAAAAGACTGTGCGCAACAACAATCGGGTGAAGTGCATCTACCCCCCCGTTCTGACGCGTGCTCGCCGCAGACCTCATCATCATACAGTGAGGAACTGGCGGTGAAGATGCTCCTATATGCGAACCAGAAAAAAGATGAGTATACCGAGAACTTGTGCGATGGCCATGGTATCACCACAGCAGAGTAGGTACTGCTGGTATGACCGGAGTGTAAGTCTGCAAGTACATTGCTGGATTCCTCGGCTGCTGCTATTTTAATGTATTTTAGTTAGCTGTGGCATACTACTAGCTACCTAACGTTAGGTAGGCTAGCGGGCTCTATACCATCCGGCGTAGGTCAAATTCTCAGGCACTAGCCGGTCCGTCTCAGCTGCCCAACCTGCCTACTGTAAAATCGGGTGGCTGGGAAAAGAAGGACCCATCACGATGTCTCAGATGATTGGCTATTCATGCATGAATCTCGAGTCCCAGTTGTGTGGTTCTACTGTGGCGGCTTAGAGCTTATTATACATTATTTACTGTACGGATACACGCACGTACAGTAGTTCAAGCCTACCCTCGCAGGACAACATGGTTTATTGTCACGGCGGCTGACTCCAGTAATTAATAATTATACGCATATATAATAGGCCTTTTATATACCTCTCGATATAGCAAATTAACAATAAGAAGACACTTCTGAGGCGGGGCGCGTTGTGTCTCATGTTTACGGCTGTGCTGTACTGTAATCTTGCAGGACATACTCGATCTAGATTTGCATTGCAGATAGATAGATAGATAGATAGAAAGATGGAACGCTGTCGTGTACTCTAACTTAGTGTCTCTACTGTATGTTGCTGCTTCAACATATGGCTTGAGTTTCACCATATTGGGGCTATAATTTAATGATTTAATGTCCTCGCTTCGTACTTACACTACGCTACGTACGCCCAGTTGAAGGATCGCAAGCCCCCTGCCTCGGGAGTCTAGGTAGTCTGGGGGGTGCCCTGCGGGCCTTTTGCCGCTCTTGAAATGGGAAATCAGGGGTTCTTTTTCTTGTCAAGTTTTCTTTGTTATCGTGAGGTGTTCTCAGGCTGTTGTTGTCTCACCTGCAGAACAGAGAACAGACCACAGACCACAGCAGCACAACACTAGCCTTACCTTAGGTAGTCTGCTGTAGGGTAGCGCCTGTTATCACTGCTAATACCCAGGGATCTCCCCATTATACCTAAGGCATTCGATTTCCCATTTTCTCATTGGCCTCATTTTCTCCCGGGCACGTCGTTGATCGATCCTTTGAACGGTTCTCAGCTCCAACACCTGCATGACAACCTATCAAGTCACTCGTTTTCCCTCTCTCACACGGATTACTACTGTACTGTATCTGTATTTACGTGTAAGTACTTCTTTACTTAACCCGGCTTATTGATTCCGCAAGCCAGATCATACCAATCACACCCACTGCTGCCGTTGGTTTCGAGTACCGTGACTGGTCCAACCCCAGGTCTGCCGGACTCTTATTCCGCGGTGTTTTCTACTGTAGTGGCATTGAAACCGAGCAAACCCATCGCCGCATCGCTGCATCGCATTACGGCAGGTCTGCATCATCACAACTCTAGTACCTAAGTTAGGCAGTAGTCCTATTCCCTCCCTCCCTCCCTCGTCGTCGTCGTTGTCGTTGTTCATTCAGTATGCTTCCATGAACCCGCACAACACGACACTACTACACTACGAACAAGTGTTCCATATCTATTCACCTACCCAGCTGCATACTCTCCACAGTATATACCCGGTTTTGTTTCTTTCGTGGCTCTCGCTGCTACTCGAGACTATCCTCTATCGTTGTCCATGTGGGTTTCGTTATTATTAGCTGCTCTAGTCCCGCCCTACGCGCATCCCGGGATAGGTACTGTAGTCTCAACGTACCGCCATCGACGACTTGTCTCCTGCATCTGGCTCATGCGAGTGCATCCTGGTTCGCATCGGAAGAAGTGCTGTAAGGAAGGCTGCATCTGCCCCCAACCTGATCCACGAACGCCTGACATTCTCATTCCTTCGGCACACAACGTCGACCCGCAGGTCTCTTCGGATATCCCAGCCTAGACTTTCATACCTCCCTACTCCCTTCTCGGTACTGGCAACAGGTAGCCTCAATGCAGCCTGCCTTGAGACCTGCATACATCTACATACATAGGTACATAACAAAGCCCGACACGCTTGTATCGCGTCCGGGCGAACCTGCTGACATACCTTCTTTTCAATCGTGCCTCTTTCTATTTGTGAAGACGCGTTGTCTGTCCCGTCCTCCGTATCCGAACATGAGCAAGGCTTCCCACCTCTACCACTCCCCGGCGTCTCACCCATGCTGAGGATGTTCCTTCTACTAGTCTAATCGTGCCCGACTGAAGTCATCCTGTAAAACTAATTAAAACCCGCGGGTCCAACTACGTCTTGGGTCGTGGCACGCGCCGTCCGCGTTTGGCGACTCCACACAATTTCCAGCCCAGAATACCCATCAACCCGCTTCGTCGTGGCCTCTTAGGCGGCCATTGGTCTGGTCCTCTGGTCCTCTGGTCCTCTTCTGGCATCCTCTGGTCCTCCTATCTGTCTGGCAGCTCCCTAGCGCCGGCGCCGGGCTGCTATATATACTCCCCGTCATCGTACCACTACCAATTTGCCCTTTCGAGACAGGTGACGTCGAAATGCTTCGCGATCCCGAAAGTGTCACCACACCGAATCTCATTCATCCCTATCAGCCTCAGCCTCAGCCTCAACATCGACCCAAACTCGCCGTATCTTCTGTTTGCGCTGACGAGCTCGTCTTTGATTCGATCTCAAAATTTGTATTCTGACCCCCAATCACGTTTTCTTGTGTGTACTACTTGCATTGTATCATATTGGTCAGTCGAAGCCTAAGAGTGGGTGCTGTTGACGCGTTGTCGCGAATATGGATTGCCCCAAGAATACGTTCAACTAACTTGTGTGATGACAGTGCTCCTGTAATTTCGAATGTGTAATATTGCTCAATCTCGACGCATGTGTCATTTAGTGGGCGTTAATCGAGCAATCATTGTCGACTGGAGCTGCCTTCTTCACAAAGCCGGTTTCTACTACTACGTAACGTGACAGGACAAGTCTGCCAACCAACGGTAGCATCTGCGCACATGCTTAGACGCGCTCCTTGTCGAACATACTCGGTCGTATCTTGCTCAGAGCTAAGCATACCTATTCTGCTGAACATCTTCACTCATAGAGCTGCTCATCATCTTCCTAACACCTGATATTCGGCGCCATTGCCTTGCCTCGGGAAAGCAGAACGGCACTCGTTCTAGGTCTACTTGTCTCGCCATTACTAGATCTTTGCCAAGGGGTATTGTTGTCAACCAGTACCAATAGGTCGACAGCGTTGGGTTGGCGCTGACAGAAGAGCTCTATTACACTGTTCAGGTAAGCTTGTGCCCGGTGATCGGGGTATTATTTCCTATTTTGTTATTTTGACCTCGATGTTACCATTACAACTTTTGCGCCTAGATTATCCTATTTATTCCTCTGACTAGGTGCACATCTGTATACCGTACTAGTTTCTTCATAATATCTCGTCACTGACAGTACCTGAGCCTCGTTTGATTTCATGCTTACGCAACTTAGGGACCATAAGTAGCGTTAAGCTTGAACATTCTCAATGGCTTCTTCCGAGGTCGATCAGAAGTTTCTCGGTAAATTAGGAAAACAAGTTGAACCTAACAATGCGCTACTCGCATCCATGCTGTTCAAGCTGCTCGGTCTGTCGATCAACCTAGCAGAGCAGTCGGGGAAGGCACGAAAACAGCGCAAACTGGACACTTCGAGAGCAACACAATCACTCGACCTGTATTTCCACATCGTATGGCTTGCCCGCGAAGGCTTAATTATGCTCGAGCAATACGTTCTTCCCATGGTTGGAGACCACGGCGAGCTCAAAGTGCTTGCGTTCAAACTCCGAGCTTCATTCTATCACATATTTGTGCTTTTTCATAATAACCCGCCGGTCTCTACGATGGGCATCAGCACTCCGATTCTGGGTATTCCCCCAATTCCTCGACTCGACAAGGGCAAAGGTGTCGACAGAACAGACGCTGTTTCTGAAACAGGACGATCATCCGTGCAGCCAACGCATCCGATGGAAAGTGGCGCCGTAGGACCGCCCCCAGGCTTTGGGCCAAAATTTCCTGAACCGCCGGGAGCCTTCTTACTGCCGTCAGTAGACTATAGGCCTACAGCTCGTGAATACTTCAAGCAAGCCATGGCCCTAGCTGATAGTCTTCTATGGGGCTCACATTCGTTACGGCTATCTGTCAAAACCGAGTATGCAGCATTTCTTTACGAGTGCGAACATGACCAGGGTGGGAGTCGAAAATTGGCGAAAGACACGATTGCAGAAGTGTATGACGCCTCGGAGGGTATGGATGACGATATGTTCCATGATGCTTGCGAGCTGGTTACGGTTCTGGGGAAGATGACGAAGCGAGGCCTGGAATCAGAGAACCCAGTTGGAGGCAGCGAATCAAGTGCACCGCCTCCAACAGCCCTGAAGGCCGACACTATCCCGATATCTGTGCCGGCTACTGTTCCTGCTGCCGGTATGGGTAACTTCATATGATACAAGCAAACGGATCCCACGAAATCGGACTCCACCACAGTACTTTACTCGAACCGGCACTTTCTAGCTATGCTCTTTATTGGAGCGTGCAGAAAGAGGTTCATTTCCGACCGGCCCTTGTCGTCAGGCTCGATTCCGCACCAAGAAGGCAACTATCACTGCCTTCTCCTCAAAAAGCCGGGTAGACCAATATAAACCAACCAGGATACGCCTGTTTAATACAATAACCTCGACGGTCTCTCTGATACCTACCGCCCCCTCCAAAACATCTTGCATAAACGGAGTTTCAAGGCCAGACATAGATAGCGGTTGTGCATAGCGCTTGGCTTATACATACTACTAGTAGTAATCTTAGTGCCTAAAGGGACTAAGTAATCATATTTTGATCGGTTCGGGAAACCAGTATTTTTAGCAACCCGTCTCTGTTCGGCGAACGCCTCTCTTGACTACGACGGCGTCCTCTGTGCGGTTCATGGTTGATGAGCCCATCTGGACACCAATTCTAGGCGGCCGTCTTACATCTTCCCGTAGGGAGGGAGAGAGAGAGAGAGAGAAAGAGAAACGAGGCGTTTGTGTGCATGGTGGGCGATTCTCTCACCTGAATTCGGGCTGTACAACGAAATGGCGGGATACATACCCATGTTCTTTCCATCCACTCGCCTCGATGCGCCCTCTTTTCGCCGACTACGGTGTTATCTATCTATCTATTACTTCGCCAGCTAGCCCTGTGCATTTAAACAGAATAAAACGTTTTTAATCTTGCAACGGTATAGGCCTTAGACTTGATTGCTCCTGAAAACTTCCCAACTCAGATATTCGCAGCGGTAAGCGCGAGGTTCCGATTAGTTGATGAACAGAGACAGATGAATTCTTGATGCATATTTGAACTGAAGCCACTAGCATAAACTAGCCTGTACTCCATGGAGATATCACGGCCTATCGAGAAACCTCCGTATCGAACGAGTATATGCTCTCAGTCCTGTTGCCGAAAGGGCTAGTGACTAACGTTGTATTTAATAACGCTACCAATCTTGCACGCGCCACTTACTCCGGCGGACTCAATCAAGTATCCAGCAGTAACAAGATAGACATGGGCGAACATTTACAAAAACGGGTAAAGCAAGAGGACTACCTATCGACCAGTGGTGCTATTTAATAGAGCTGCTTTACAGCACCCCTAAACCTCCCAACCATCTACGTTCATGGAACTCGTATCAACAAAGCGAGAAATGAGAACATGAACTTGGGGTCCAACCTCTGAAGATACGATACGGCGAAGGAACTACATCCGACGCAAGCATCAGGCTTCGTAGTCTCTACGGCACGGGAAATGATTCATTTACACAATGTTGGTAGCCGTTAGGTACCTACCCGTAGCCGGCCACATGGCGCCTCCTATGTAGACGTAATATCGTAGGTGCGTTTGTAGATCGAACGGAGACAGAGCTAACGGACATCCGCAGTCCTGGCCTTTATGAACAAAGGGGCTGATGTGACTCTTAATATGAGTTACCAGGTCGCACACGACTTTCCATGCAGCTATCTGATTTCACATCATGAATTTCAAACGTAGGAACATGTCATGTCGAACAATATCAACTAAGCCATGAATTGGGGTATAATGCAACTACGTATGCTTAGCCGCGCTCGCCCTCTATCCCTTACGCCTTATTCTGCCCCTCTCTCTATAGGTGTTTATGATTCCAAACCACCAGAAGAGCCCCGAGTCCCATCAGTCGTCGATATTGACACAAGACTCAAGCAAATAAACCAACTGACAAATAGACACACATACGGAACCAAACCGAACCAAACCCGCTCGCTCCGCTATGCACTCAATGTTTCCTTGAAAATTAACATTTGAAAGGACAGTTACTCCAACCTCGGCATATATGCCTGTCCATTTATCGGTCCCGAGGGCGTTTTTTAGGCTTTGACGTTCGGTCAAAGTCTTAATCCTCATCATCATCGGGGACATCCCAATCATCACCCGTCTCTGCCCATCCGCAACCCCAGCGTCTGCCACCCGTCTCGCCGCCCGTACGTAGGTCTGCGGCTTGCCCGCGGTCCTCGCCCCAGCATCTTATCAAGTAATCATCGCCCACGGTGATAAGTTTGCCCTCATTTGTCCATGCGACAGAGCCGACTTCGCGCTCGTGTCCGCGTACAAGCGGGGTCCCCATGCGAACAATGGGGATGTTATCCTTTGGCCGTGCAGAGAGATTTGTTGAGCTATTTGTACGGAAAAGTGGCCGTCGGACTCCGTCCGCCGATCTTTTAGCACTCGTTGGCGCCGCGGGGCCTGTAGCCGAAGCGATCGTCGAGCTGCCAAGACTCATGTTGCTCATCATGCCCGAGAGCTCATCCTGGAAATATCTCTCTTGTGTTGGAAATAGTACCGCACAACTGTCGTTGCTTCCGACGGCGAGAAGCTCACTCCTGCCGTCTCGCGCGGGCCGGATTGCACATTTGATGTAGAAGCTCGTTGCGTGGAATGACGGATGCCGGAACCCATATAATGGGCCGAGGCCCTGTTGTGTGACGGCATTGTGTCTTCGCCTAGGCGGCTCTCCGTTCCGACAAGAAAGTTCTGGTGCGTGACCTAGGATGAGGTGTGCTATCGAGTATGCGTAGACAGTGCTATCTTTACACAGAGCGTACAGCCTAGAAGCATCTGTACCAAGTGCGAGGGAAGAGATGCCGAAGGGTCGCCATTGACCATGGGACTTTGGGGATGCCGTTGCCGATAAGGGCGAAGGAACTTTATTCCGTGACGAGTGGATAGACCGGATGTCCCATAACTTGATGGACGCATCCGCTTCACATGCCGTTAGTAAGAGGTGCTCTTGCCCCGCGGGCAGGAATTGTAATGTGGTTACGGATACATCGTTCGAGCGGCTGGGTATCTCGCGACGAGACGGAGTATCACCCGGGCCTATTGAAGCTGACTGCCGAGCTTGGCGTGATGTACGGGCATGTGCGTGATAGAAGCTATTGATAGCACAGCCACGTTTAGGTGGAGGTAGGCGGTAGGAGAGGGTTGTGTTCCGGTTTTCTGATGTGTGAAAGTCCTGGACTGGACGACTGCATCGTAGATCCCAAATCTGGACACTACCGTCACGTGAGGACGTAGCCAAAACGCTGCTATTCGACTGACCCGGTTGGAAGCGGATCTGTTTGAGTGAAGCTGTGTGCTGCCCGAGGTAAGCGATAGGTGACTGTGTCATCATATCAATGACCTGACCGGTCTGATCCCCGGATGCGGTAGCGAGCAGATAATCGTTGTCAGAGAAGTTGAGGTCAATAATGGCGTTGGTGTGCGCCGTAAATGTCAAGTGAATGTTGCTGAATGGCTCAGATGAATTGCTTGCGGAATCGAGAAGCCGTATGCGGCCTTCTTCGTCTCCAATTGCAGTAATGCCACTTCGGTGACAGGTAGCTGCACAGAAGGGAATGCATTGGCCAGGGCCTTCGTGACTAGTGCAAGTATGAACATTGTCTGGTTGGCTGTAGAAGTCGGCGGTATCAATTCTCCAGTCCGCAGCCGGATATGACATGTAGGCATGTCCAGCTCGCGGGAGACCGCCAAGTTCCCTCTGTGCAAGCTGGCCAGCTAAACCACGGCTAGGTAGGGAAAGCAGTCGCTTCGGTGGATGTGATGGTGATGGTGCTGGCAAGTCATTATCGCTATATTCATCATCCGATTCGCAGACTTCCTGGCTGGAGCAAAGGGATCGTATGGGGCTCAGAAGACCGGGTTCCAGGCTATGTGATGTTCCAAGGGAGGGTCGAATTGGCGATGATTCGGGAGTGTGCTGTATTTTCCGCCGCTTGGGTATGCTGTAGGACTGAAGCTCCAGATCCTCACCGTGGAGCTCTTCTTCAAAAATAGGCCCGAGCGGGCTAGACGGAGCCGGAGTCTGATATCGTTGATTGACGGCTGGCGATGCGAGGGCCCGGAGCGCCTTGCGTGCTGGACTGAGCTGGGAAGGGACTCTTGATCGAGGCGTGAAGAACCGCTTGAACTTCCTAGGTGTAATTGACGGATCTTTCCGCTCCTTTCCACTTCTCTGCCTGGGCGGTGAGAGAAGCCTTGAGTTTTGGTTCTGCACTGGTGAACTCATGCTGCCGCCGTTTCCTGCCCTTCTCTGATCAGATATCCAGAGCTGTGCCGATCTCTACCACCACGTGCTGCATGCGACGGAGCAACCACTTCAATATTCAAGAATAATTCGATGATACCATGAACGATGATCCAACAGGGAAGTAAACAGGTACACAATTAAAAGTTCCAATTGAGAGTGGCGGGGAAAAGCAGAAGGTCTGGGGCGGGTCCCTAGGGAGCGTGAAAATAGCGTGGCACTGAACACGCCGCGAAAAGACGCGAACCACTTTACACGATGATGCTTGGCGGGCCAATGAGCTGCTGCAATCTCAGAGCTATGACGTTTTACAGTTTGCCAGGGGTACTCGAGCACTAACCTCAGAACGCTCTAGCGGCTCCCTCGGGCGTTTGCAGTACCTAGATACATTACAGTACAGCTTATCTGTAACAGGGATCCGGCTAATCGATAACAGAAACCTGGGAAATTTTAACCTCATACTTCATCAACTTGCGATCACAGGCTTATCACACGACATCCCCTCTACGACATTTGCTCGTGTGAAGTTGTGCATTCCACACAATACCAGTCCGGGGCCTTCGTTTCTGGCGCCCCCCCCTCTTTAATTGAGGGCCGATTATTTCGAACGCACTGGCCAGTCTCAGGTTGCATCATTGCGGTTGAGATTTTATCTTCAATTCACTTCTCAACATGGGGTTTCAAAAGAAAACAGGCAAAGGCCGACTTGACAAGTACTATCGGCTTGCAAAGGAAAAGGGATATGTAGGTAACACCTCTAGGTGAAGCTGTATACTACTACGGGTAACAATCTGCTAATGATGGGGTAATGCGCAGCGTGCTCGAGCAGCCTTCAAGTTGCTCCAGCTTAACAAAAAATTTGGCTTTCTTCAGAACTGTAAGGTTGCAATAGATCTCTGCGCTGCTCCTGGATCATGGTGTCAGGTAGCCGTGGAGGCTATGCCCCGAGGTAGCCTCATTGTCGGAGTCGACTTGTCTCCCATCAAACCAATCCCTGGTGTTATTACGTTTCAATCTGATATCACTACGGAAAAATGCCGGGCAGAGATTCGCAGGCATCTGAAAACCTGGAAAGCTGACGTTGTTTTGCACGGTAATAAACTACGTCCACTACACTAGTCAATATTGAGACTAAAGATAAAAAACAGATGGAGCTCCGAATGTCGGGACAGCCTGGATTCAGGATTCTTTTAATCAGGCAGAATTGACACTGCAGTCGCTAAAACTGGCTTGTGATTTTCTGGTCGAGGGAGGTACTTTTTGTACCAAGGTTTTCCGCTCGGCGCAGTATAATCAACTCCTATGGATTTTCGGACAACTCTTCGACAAAGTAGACGCCACCAAGCCGCCGTCGTCTCGAAATGTCAGTGCTGAAATCTTCTGCATTTGCCGGGGGTTTAAAGCGCCTAAACACATCGACCCTCGCTTTCTTGACCCACGTACAGCATTTGCCGATCTGAAAGAAAACGTTAATACAGACGAAGCTCGCGTGTACAAACCTGAACAGAAAAAGCGCAAGCGAGGAGGTTACGAAGATGGTGACTATACTCTGTATAAGGAAGTTTTGGCTCATGAGTTTGTGGAGAGCACTGACCCAATTTCGATATTGGCAAATACCAACCGCCTGGTGTTGGAGACCCTCGAACCATCACTATCACTCTCTGCTCTAAATAAAATGCCCGCCACCACACCCGAAATTAGACAACATTGTTCAGATTTGAAGGTTTTAGGTAGATCAGAGTTCAAGACACTTCTGAAATGGAGAATTCTAGCTCGTGAAGCTTTCGGGCTCCCTACCAAAAAGACATCGAAGCCTAACGAAGAAGGGGAAGAAGAGGTACAAGTGGAATCAATGGACGAAGAGTTGAAGATACAGGAAGAGTTACAAGCCATGAAAGACAAAGACTCTGCTAAGCGGAAAAGAGAGAAAAGGAAAGAAAACGAGAAAAAAACGAAAGAAATCCGAAGACTCCAGATGCACATGACGGCACCTATGGACATTGGCATCGAAGGTGCCGCAGGACACGAAGGCATGTTTCAACTCAAATCTCTGGAAAGGGATAATGTTGCCAGCAAAGTTGCCAAGGGTCGAATGGTGGTCGTGAGCGAGCGGCAAAAGAAAGACCAAGATAGTGGCATTGGGTCTTCGGGTGAGACGGATGATGAATCTGACGATCTGAACGATGCCCTCGAGCGAGAGCTCGACCAACACTGGGATGCATACCAAGAAAGGCGAGCAAATTATGAGGCTAGATTGAAACGGCGGAAGCAAGAGGAGGATGGAGAGTGGGAAGGTATATCCGCCGATGAAAAGGAATCTAGTGACGACGATATGGTTGAAGAAAGTGATGATTCTGATGACGAGGATGATGAAGCACCCCGGCGGTTGCTTACCGACCTTGACAATACGCCAACAGATTCAGGTCTTTCAAAACGGGCTACTAAGTTTTTCAACCAAGATATTTTTAAGGATATTCCAGGTCTTGAACAATCCGACTCAGAGTCTATGTCAGGGGGGGACATAGACATGGAGGATACACCAGTAACACGCAAATCGGAGGTTAAAACCAAGGCATCCGAAAAGGGCTCAAAGAAGGGTTTGAAACACAATGCAAAGGAGAATGCATCATGGCCTGCTGGTGACACGAAGGAAGAGGAAGGGCAGAATCAAGAGGCCGATAACTGGGAAGATACCAACCGTCGGTCAGACGGTAGGCCTAGTGAGTCATAGTCTGTCTGCAGGAGATTCCGAATACTAACCGGAACAGATATCGACATAGTTACAGCTGAAGCCATGCAGTTGGCGCACCAGCTCGCGACCGGACAGAAGACCACACATGACCTAATCGACGAGAACTTCGACAAACTTGCCTTCCGAGATCGTGATGGCCTGCCTGATTGGTTCCTCGAAGACGAGTCTAAACATGACAAGAAACAGAAACCGATTTCCAGAGAGGCAGCACAAGCAATCAAGGAAAAAACGAGAGCCCTGAACGCTAGACCTATCAAGAAAGTAAGATCCCTTGCCCCGTAACGAGACGTACCCATGAGTTGAAGCTAAAGTTTTTCCTTAGGTGAGAGAAGCGCAAGCGAGAAAGAAGTTCAAGGCTGCCCAGAGACTCGAAAAGCTGAAGAAGAAATCGGATCTTTTGGCCAATGAAGAGGGTATGACCGAGAAGGAGAAGGCGGAAAGCATAGCGAAATTGCTGAGCAAGGCCAAGAAAAAGGCACCCAAGCGCTCAGTGAAGGTGGTAGTCGCCAAGGGTTTAAATCGCGGCATCCAGGGTCGACCGAAGGTAAACATTTTAGCATGTTTCAATTCCGCTCTTTTGGCCTGTCTCGTGGGCAAGAAATGCCGATTGGAGATTTTCCTATTCTTATTCCTGCTTTATATCAAAGAAATTCTTCGGTTCGCTATACTCTATAGTTGCTAACTATTCATTTCTAGGGCGTGAAAGGTCGGTATAAGATTGTGGATGCTAGGTGAGACTTCCTGAGTTCTTTTTTACCCCTCATCTTACCTAGAATGAAACCCTGCCCCTGAGAGCTTTAACTTCATCTATCCTACACATCCTCCGAGTACTGAAACTTACTTAAACGCCAATTGCTGACTTATACTTTCTATAGAATGAAAAAGGAAACAAGAGCGCTGAAGAGAATAGCGAAGCGGAAGTGAAGCTTGTAGTGTCGGCCTCGGTGGGAGTTTTTAAGTGGCTACAACTAATAATATATCACAAACACACTACAAGCTTGTCTCCTTATCCATGAATGTGTGAAAATTGGCTGCTTTGTGGTGACTGTTCAATTAGAACTGCATTTTGTGTAAATACATCTCTCCTGGCATGGTGGAAATGAATCTCGACTGTGAAAACTACCACGTGTCATAAGTCTCACTCACATTCTGATACTCCCTAAGGTGATGAAGCAGCAGAAAGCCCAAGCCCAAGTTTGTTTTGAACGCCGTCCATTATCTCTATTTACTATTTCCCATTCGCCTACTCGCACAATTATGCCCCTCACCGTTTCCCGGCGCTAGCCTTCCGCCTGCTCTTGCCTAGACGCGCTGTCTTAGGCAACTTGCCCTTGGCGCCACCCTTCATGCGCTTCGCGCTGAACCCGCTGAGATCGCCCGCGCTCGTGGCGTCGCCCGACTTGGAATACTTCTTCTTGCCGCCGAAGCCAAACTTGTCGTTCTTCTTCTGCCGCTTGGCGCCGGGTCCGCCGGCGGTCCGCTCACCGCGGCGCTGCGATGACCCCTTGTTGTACTTCTCTAGCTCGTTGTCGACGCCTACGTCGAAGAGATCCGCCTCGCGTGTACCGAGGTCGCCGCTGCCTGCTTCTGATCGTTCTGTTGGGGGAGGGAGGCCATATTAGCGAGGGTGTTCGATGAAGGGTACTACATCTATGAAAGAGGGACGGGGTAGGATGAATGGTAGAAACGGCCGGAGTTGGATGGGGAACGGCGATTTGTTTTAGGGTAGGAATGCATGCACAACATATCGGAAAACAAATACGTACTCCGCTTAAGGGTCTTGATCTTCTCGAGCGTGTCCCGCTTCGCCTTCTGCCGCTCCTGCAGCTTGGCAACCTGGACCTGCTTGCCGAACTTCTTCAGCTCGCGCAGCTTGCGGGCCTCGGCCGAGGCCTTCTTCGCCGAGGCCTCTTCGACCAGCTTCGCCTTGACCTTCTCCATGTGCCCGTCGTCCTTGACCATCTCGGCGAAGTAGTCGGTGGGGCGCGAGAAGGGCACGCCCTCGGCCTTGAGCAGGGCGCGCCCCCGCTTGGCGGCGTCCAGGGCCTGCGCGTAGAAGGCTAGCTCCCGCTTGATGTCGTCCATCAGGTCCTCGCCGATGACGTCCGCCGTGGGCTCCTGGCTCGCTAGGCTCTGGTGCGAGGCGAAGGTTGCGGTGTCGTCAGCCGTTATGGCGAAACGCTTTAATGTGTTTAGCAGGCCGGTCGTGTTATTGATATTAATGCGCGTGCGCGGGACGAGGTCTTCTCTCTCCTCGGGAGGTATGTCTGCCCAGTCGATCTCTTCGTCCGCCTCATCGTCCTCATCGTCGTCGTCGTCGTCGTCTTCCTCGTCCGCTGCCTCCGCAGTCTTCTTACTGGCCTTGAGTGTGAGAGCTGTTTCGTTGGTCTTGGTCTGTCTAGGTTTCTTCGGCCGTTCTATCTTCTCCTCGAAGTCGACAGAGGAGTCGTCGCTGCTCTCGTCCAGCGCGGCTAAGTCGATAGCAGGCTCGTCTTCCTCGTTGTCGCTAGCGTCGTCGCTGTCTTCGGCCTCCTCGTCCGCTACAAGGGCACCGCCTTCGGCACCCTCATTATCCTCTTCCTCGTCTTCGTCTTTGTCTTCGTCGGGGATCTTTTTTGCCCCGCGACGAGAACCAGTTCGCTTGGCCTTGGCTTTCGCTCGCTCTTGAAGCCGCCTCTTCTCTTTCAGCTTCTTGAGATCAATTCCCTTCTCTGCTTTCAAAGCAGTCTTCAACTGGCTTCTGCCCATTGTCGTGTTTGTGTGTTGTGACAATTGGAGCGAATCGAGCAGGAAGTGGTCGCAAGATCGACTGGAACTTTTTCTGATCAAGCTCCGATAGCATGCTAGGTATTTTTTGTAGTAGCCAATCATAGAGCTAGCATTTCCCCAAGTACGCTAAGATAAGATAAGATTGCGGTCCCACTTGAATCCATAGAGGCGCTATATACTGTAGAAGCTTGTAAACCTCACTTCGAATGAGTAAAAACTAGACTTGCGATATTTTATGCATTAGCCAACAAATAATGACTTATGTTGTGAGAAGTGCACCGGTACATTGAGAGCGTCTCTCGTTCGAAGACTATCTATTCACCTCGAGCTCGAAGTACCCAAGTTGGCAAAATCTCTGATCATATTTCCACCACCCCTACTTCGTACTACGAATTACAGTATTCTACAAATGCAAAATGCTCTTTGATATATAGATTTTCGCTCATACATAGTTCCCATCATTTCCTTTCCGCCTACCTAGGTACTTAAGGCGTATTTTTCCGGTTTAAAAGTCCATTCCCGACAATCTTGGCCCTGCCAAACGTGTTCTTTACCCCGCCAGTGAAGAATGACGATCGCTGTGTTTTCAGCGTTGGTCGTTCACCGTCCCACATGTCAGGTTCGATTGGTTGCTGCTGCTGTCCTTGCTGCTGTCCTTGCTGCTGCTGCTGCTGCTGCTGCCGTTGTTGCTCTTGCTGTAGTTGTTGCTGCTGTGCAGCCTGCAGGCTGGCGTAGTAGCTTTGATATTTCTCGTCGTAAGCCTGTTGTTGGTACGTCTGCATCTGCTCGGGCGCATACGCATGTTGCTGATGCTGCTGGTAGACACTTGGGTGATACGCATTGTAGGTCTGTTGTTGCTGGCCAGCATAATGCGTCTCAGGCGCCCCATACTGTGAGCCGTCGTACGCCTGGTACTGTACTTTTTGTTGTTGGGGATAGCTTGTCATCGCTGCAGGGGCTGCTTGCGCGGGTTGACTGGGCTGATATGACTGTCCGTACATACCCGGGTATGGCGCCGACGATGATGGCGGCGGTGCCTGTTGTGCGTGACTGTTTGAGGATGACATGGGCGCTTGAACATCTTGCAGTTGGTGGTACTGCGTTTCTTGCTGGCCTGAATGGTACGTCGCAGTAGGTGTACGAGCGTCATGCTCGACGCCCGTGGCTGGCGCCTGATATCTAGTATCTAGCGTCTTCGGAGAAGGCGTCCCGTTCTGACGTGAGCTGTGCTCGTATGGGGCTGCCGGTGCAGGCTTTCTCCTAATGAAGGGTTGGGTAGGAAGCTCGGCTGGTGCTGGGAATGACTCGCTTGGCTGTCCTGGGGACTCCCGTTTCGAAAACCCTGTTGTGTCTTGCTCCTGCACCTCCCTTGGCGGATTCGTGGCTTCACGTCCGTTCACGGGAGTGCTACTTTCATCGGTCCCGTGATATTGGCTGAACAGCAATACCTGGTTACCTAACGCAGATCGAAGCTCTTCCGATAGTTGAGCAACAGCGTCCGGAATGTCAGGGGCAGCTTCGGCCAGGGAGATCTCATCCCCTTCGCTCCTATCTTCGTTTATTGAAGATGCAACATCCGTAATCTCGTCGTCAGTAGGGACTTCGGTAGGCGCCTCACTCTCGAAATCATCGACGTCTCCAGTTGGATCCTCGGTCTGGTCGTCGTCATCGTCGGCGTCGGCGGTGGTGGGCCCTTCGGAGTCATACTGATCATTGTCGTGGGCATTCTCTTCCAGATTTCTAGTATAATCCCCCTCTCTCTCGACATCTCTGGTGTGACCCTCGTCTTGGGTGTTGGGTAAGGGTATTCCTGAAGATGCGACGTCGACCATAGAATTCGCCCCAGTTCGCGCACTACTCTCAGTATCTCGACCACCATTAATACCAGTCGAACCGTTGATATCTCTATCTTCGGCGACTTCACTGCCGTTGTTTATGTTGTCTTGTCGGCCGAGTGATCTTGTTTCAGAGGTATTCGTGTTCCCGTTTATTTCGGTGTGGTTTGATTGTTGTGTGCTTGCCTGGGGATCGTCATCGTAGTTAAGGCCTTGGTTGTTACTCGTGGCAGAACGGATGATGCTGGTTACAACCGGGTTCCCCGAATCCATCGACGTCTTAAGAGCTTTGAATATTACGGAGACGTGTTCGACTAACAACTGTAAACAGTCCATATTCTCTCCATTAAACGCTGCCTCGAGTGAATTTCCATTCCGAGGGCTTGACTGCATAATGTCAGCACCATTTGCGAGCAGACACTTGACAGCATCATCATCGCCTCTAGCTGACGCAATGATGAGTGCAGTGTCACCGTCGTTGTCAGCCAGATTGATATCGGCTCCAGCAGCAAGGAGTTGTTCGATCGAAGATACGGGCATATAGGCGGCAGCATTTATTAGCGGTGTTGACATATCAGGGCCTCCAAAGACATCTATCTTAGGTTTTGCCTTGACAATTAAGTCAAGAATCTCAACCTCAGCTCCCCTCGTTGCGCCAATGATTGGCGGCGAACATTCTCCAGAACCGTGGTTAGGATCTGCTCCAGACTCAAGCAGAAGTCGGACAATATCAGTGTGGCATGCCTCGGTAGCACCTTGTAACGCGGTTCCTTCGGCAAAGTTCTCGTTTGTTGTGAGGGCATTCACGTCAGCGCCTCGCTTAAGAAGCTCCTCCACAACTCCATAATGGCCCTGTGCTGCAGCGGCTTGGATGGCATAACCCTCTGGCGCATTGACATCAGCACCAGCGTCTAAGAGCATCTCTACGATGTGTAATGTGCCGTCATACGCCGCTGCTGTCAGTGCATTTCCATATCTTCAAAGGTTAGCTCGATTCAATGTTGTGCAATAAGTTCAAAGGGGTGGCTTACTCTTCGCCCGTTGCATTCGGGTCTGCTTGAAACCTTTTCAAAAGCAGCTCAACCGTTGTGTCCTTTTCTCTATCAGTAGCTTCATAGAGCGAATCACTCAGTGTTTGGGTAGTTATCGACCCATTTGCGTACTCCCAGCAAATCTCGAGCATCTTATCCTGTGGTTCAGAACATGTCGCAACCTCGAGGAACAGCGCATTGCAATCCAGGCCTGCGCGTCTTTGGAGGAGTGTTGTCACAATGTCCCAGTTCCATTCATCGACGGCGGAATTGAGCGCAGATTGGAAGAACGACCCATCGTGCTCAAATTCTAGAAGCTTATTGAAAACATCTGTTTTCCCTGCCTCTGCGGCCGATACCAGCGCCTTTGAGTACTCCACGGCAGGCAATTTATCCGCATATTTCTCAATTAGATATTCGAACATGGAGACGTCTGCTAGCAGTGCTGCCAGAGCAAGTGGAGAGTGAACGTCTTCGCGATCCACAGTCAACGAAACACCTTGTTCGACGAGCAACTCGACAGCAGCCCTGTTTCCTGAGCAGATCGCCGCGTTGACGACAGGGCCGATCTCATTAGCGGTAGCATTAGGGTTCGCTCCTCTCAAAACCAGCTTTTTCATAACCTCCACATGACCGCCAAAGGCAGCCATATGTAACGGCGTTTGTTCCGATATCTCGATTGCGTCATCGATTGGGGCACCTCTATTAAGGAGCTCTTCAACAATCTTGGACCGCCCAAAGACGGCTGCGAAGTGTAGAGGGGTATTTATCAACGAGTCGCGAACTTTTATCTCGGACTTTTCGGGATCGCTGTTGCGTATAAGCGCTGCAACGAGCTGTCTAAAACCCAGCGATGCGGCGACGTGTAACCCTGTGAGCGTTGTCTCGTCGAAATCCTCAAAAGTCGTCATCAAATGGCAGTATTCCTCGAGCCACTTGCGCCGGATAAATGAATCAGCTTTCCAAAAGTCCACCTCTAAGCTTAAGTCCTCAGCAATTTCTCGTGTTGCTTTAGAGGCATGCCTTAACCAATATTTGATCATGTAAGGTAAAGCGATGAAATCGATGACGGAATTTTCATCTTCTTCATCTTCGTCATCTTCTTCGTCGTCGTCCTCATCATCTTCGTCGTCCTCATCGTCCTCGTCGCTCTCATCTTCCTCTCCTTCCGCCTTATCGCCGTTTTCACTAGCTTCCGCCGTCTCGTTTGCATCGCCATCGTTGTCTTGATCTTGCTTCTCACCATTTCCTTCTACTTCATGATCGGTTGTTTGTTCTGCCGTTCCGTTGGCCTCCTCGGGCTCCGCGGGCGGCTCAGGTGGCAGTTTACCGTAACACTCTTTTAAGTGGGAAAAAGCACGGAGAGCAAGAACCCCGTGTTGCCATTTAATCTCTTCTTCTGAAAGCCCTAACAGATCCTTGGCATTTTCGAGCAAATGGCCCTTGACTACGTTGTTCATAAAGCCGACTGTGTCATCCCTCATTGACAAGAGCGGCTTACATCTCTCAATCAATCCTTGAAGCTCGGTCTTCTCTTCCTCGGTCGAGCATAACCCAGCGAGAACACCTAGTTCATCTGCGCTTGGATCTTCATATGTGAGCACCAGGGCGCGAAGCATCTCCTTAATCTTCTCAGCTTCTTGCTCGTTCGATCTAAAGACTTGTAGCCAAGATTTGTTCAGCAGGCTCTTTAGATCCTGAGGCATGGTTTCCAGAGCCCGGCGTACTGGCAAGTCGCTTTGAGTTTGTGGCAGCTCCTCGAGTTGAATACACGTGATGTCGATCCATTGTGTATTCTGTGCTCGCCTCCCTATCAAGCTACTAGCAAAGTATGCCAACGCCTTGTTGTAGTTCTTCTCTCGCTCAAGAGTGGAAACTTTCTGTTTAGCATGTTTCCGCAGAGCATTTTGCACTTGGTCGCCATACTTCTCGTCCTCGAGGTCAACGAGTCGAACACCATCGGTCTTTAGTGCTTGTTCTACATTGTGCGCCTCCCTGCTCGTTATGAACCATCTCGTGGGGACACGTTTCGTGTCATCGTTGTTCAGGGTTTGAAATTCGGCATTGAGGTATTTCATCAATTTGATTGTCGAGTCCGAATCTTCTGGTAGACAGTGGACATTGTTTAAAACAAATATGACCTTTCTACCGATAAACTCATCTACCGTAAATTATAGGTAAGTTACGTGCAAATCAACGTTCGAATACAAGCTGATACGTACCCAGTAGAATTTCCTGGAGAGTTTGCCATAAATTTTCCACAGCCAATCTAGCTTGTGATTTGTTCGCTTCGTTCGCCGTCTTCTTTACGTATTGCTTGGCGTAAGGAGCCAGCGTCACTTGTTGGTTGATTAGCTGTTTAATGAAGCTTTTAAGAACGTCTTCGGCGGTATTGTAGTCTGGGGTCGTGTCGCAGAAGAAGTAGGCAAGCAGAACAGGGTCTTGGCTATTGTTCTCGTTGTTGTTGATGATGTGGGCTTCGATTTCTTCGACGGCAGCCATAGAAGCACTCGTCTTGCCTCTCCCTTCAGGGCCACGAATCCACAAACAATCCCTATTTCGAGCTTGTTCCGTCTCTACGTCTTTCTGGGCTTCAGCTAACCATTGTGTATACTCTGCCTCCATCGTGATCCATGATGATGGCGCAAATGTCTGTCGAAGTGCATTCCGCTTCCTCTGAATCTGAGCACCCTCAAGCGCTTCCATGATTTTACTAATCATGTCTCGGTCGATATCTCTAACCGAATTAAGGCGATTCTTGACGGAGAGCTGGGCTCCGTGGATAATCTTTCTCAGAGGATCACGAACGAACTGACTCCACCTTGTATCCTTGTGCCCGTCGAACTTGACCAAGTCTCGGTGGTTACAGGCAAGTCCCAGTTCGTCCACACCGGGCAACGTCGCCGAGTCCCGGCTAACAAAATCGGCGTATTGTTTTGGAATGGCAGCCTTTGTGAGGCCAAAAAGAGAAGGCAAGCCGGCCATCTTCGAAAAGTCCGTAGGTTTTTCTTCGTAGAAGCAGAAAAGCTCAATTTTCGGGCTTAACTTGCTTACGAGACGCATGAATTCGTGCTTCAACTCACGCAGGCCCTCGTCTCCCTCTTTCATCAAGTCAAGTAGCTTCGAAGACGTTGCTAAGCCGATCTTCTCGGCTACGTGGGCATACATTGCCGCCGCTGAAGCTGCAGGAGCGCCGCCGAACGGTGTTCCGAAGAATGTCGCTGCAGCGATGGCCTCAAACATGATCGGGAATTTATCTCGTCGCTGATCGGCAATGGTAATTGCCTTGGCTATTACGAGACCACCCACTGCAACAATATACGTCAGTAATCGTTAATTAAGGGGTAATATAGGTGTTTATCGGATGCGTAAGTTGGCCCCCAAGACCTGCAAAAGGACATGTATCCCATCGGAGTAACTATGGTAGGAAAACGGCACGAATAGTTACTCACTGCTGTGACCGATGAAGATTATAGGCCGCCGTTGGCATTTCTAAAATTAATCTATCAGCAAAAACACGCTACAGCGCCTTGAACAAGAACGTCGCTTACTTCCCGCACGCTCTGAAGACTTGTGAGCATTGCCATGGCAATATTGGCCATAAATTGCTTCACCTTCAAAGCGCCCGTCCATGCTGACTGGTATTTGTACAAAAGTACTCGCGATTTGGGGAAATCTTTGATGAGTGCTTCGGTCGTCCAGTTGAACTTGGTGGTTTCGGATTTCCAGCTCTCCTCCGGGTGAGCACCCAGGCCAGGTACGAGCACAATACTAAGAAGATTTTGTTAGATAAATAGAGAAATCGGTTTTGATGAGTTGGGGAGCCTACTCTATCTCCGAGGCAGCATTCTGATTGTCCGGAGGATACAGTTGTTTCATGGCCTGTTCAGCAATACTATAGTCCTTTTTCTCCCTCACAGGGCCAGAACCGCCCTTCCGCGTCGCGGAGCGCTGGAGAGACATGATGAAGCTGCACCTCCAAAGAAGCCAAAAGGTTCAGATCTCAAGAGACAAGAAGCACTGCGCTTGTCGTGGAGGACATCATAAGTTATGTACCTGGCCATGACAAAAGAATGTAGGTAGTCAAAAGTCGTACTAGCAGCCTTGCCCACCTAGACTGTACACTAGTCATAGCAGATATAGTATAATATACATTGCCTAGGCATAACGATACTAGGTATATAGTAGATTACCGCCCCCAAAATTTGTCTTTCTCTGCAAAGGATCCATGCAACTGACCGTGCGTTCCCGTGTAGCTCGCGTCAGCCAGGTAACAACAGGTATACACTACAAGTGCGTTATCTAGCGTACCTAGCCCAGTTCAGAGTAGTTATGTCCTCGGGAGATGTCAACCCCTGCTAGATAATTAGACGAAGGATTGGTAAGTAAAGGATGATTCGCTCCTAATTTCGCTAGTACATAGTAAGACCAGCGTTGCAGAGAAGTGGACCAATTTCCTGGGTATGTACGGATCCGTCCCTTGGGTCTCGAATCGTTCATCAAGGAACGAGCCTGGACGAGGTCTGGATTGCTGAAGACTGGAATATTATTTCAAGTACCCCATGAAATTTTTTAACATATAACTACGGTAGTTTGTATATGTTCAGAGAGTACCGAGTACTCAAAAATAGCATTTCAACAATACGATCTGGCTTTTCCAGTTCACGGTGGCGCACATACTTATTATAATGCAAATCTTACAGTAGGAAACAACGATACTGTCGCCACTCTCGGTCGTGCATGGCTAGAAATTCCTACATACTTATACTGTACTGTCAGCGGTCCACGATGATTGGGTTTCATTACATAATGCGCCAAAAATAGGGCATCCAAGAAATTAGCAGTCTACTGATATACACAAAAGCAGCGCCGAGACGACCAAATACGGAAGCGCATGGTCTGGGGTGCGAATTAGTCTCATCTCAGCCCTAAAAAAGGGTGACGATGTTACTACTTATAGTGTATCGTACAGCCAACACGCATATGGTATGTACAAATACCAACACCACCCGGTGGGCAGACATAAATATTGTCTCACACAAGCTCTGATATTAGAGGTTTATTGCCTCCCGTAAACTTCGAGTCTCGACCAAGAGTTTCCTACTCGCCGAAATACACTACGCCCAGCAGATTCAAGACTCATCCGATGGACGAGCTTCGTGTGCCGTTTTCCACCCAGGTGCTCGGGGAACCCGCCGAGCAGCAGGATTTCGCCTCTCATCTCCCGGCATCGCACCGTACAAAACAAGATCATATCATTACGCCACAGGCGGACGCAAATTTCCTCGGTTCTGAACTCCTCGTCGACAGGATAAACTCCGTCCAAGATTGGCTATGGATGTGTGGCCGCCCGATGCCACCGCGCCCCCTGCATTACCAAGTCGTCATATCCCGAGAAATCACGATCACGGAAACTCCAGAACTTCATTTACTATGGTCGAATCACCGCATATTTATGAAACCTCTACCATCATGGCTCTTAGATCCAGTATTTTGGAAATCGCATATTCTGCAAGATGCCAACCTTGCGCGGTGTGCGAGAGGCTTCCTCTACTCGTACACGGCATTAATCGCATACCCCAGTGATTTTCGTCTGGCTCAGGAGAAAGGCCTGCTTCCTACTTCCCTCACGTGGGACGGGTGGAAATGCGTAGTTAAAGAAGTGTTACAAAACCACGATATGGCCCTTGTAAACCCGAGATACTGGTACGGGGAACTTCGTCTCGGTCGGATAAACAAAGTCTACCGACTAAAAGGCTTCATCTTCCGAGGTTACTCCAAAGTGGGTGGCCACGCCGTATATGCCGACCTTATCGCCGATAACTTCGCCGTATTAGCATCAATATTGGGTTATGTCGTGATTGTGTTGACTTCACTTCAAGTGGGATTAGGCGTGGACAAGCTTATAGAGAATACGGCCTTCATGGATTTCAGTTACGGATTCACCATATTCAGCATCATTGCGCCATTGATAGCAGGTGTCGGAATCTTGCTCTTCATCTTAGCAATGTTCGTCAGCAATTGGCTTGTGACGAAGAAGTACGAGGAGAGGAGATTCAAGGAGATGGGGGTAGAACCATACTGGAGAAACAAACGCGGTACGGCGCCAGTAGTGTCACTGACAAAGAGTGATACATTTCATTCGAATTCACAAGGCGGGGTTTAATGCTAGGGATGTTAGCTTGATGAATGTATATCTTACCGCGCAACAGATACGGGGAACCGTGATCAGAGTGTAAGGGGCGGAGGGATAGTCGAATGTACTACCCCCCAGATGAGATTGAGCAATACTATAAACCATTTAGTTACACTCAAATTTCCCTGTGGTAGTACCGGCGCTAGATTCGTTTCCTCTAGAGAGTGATTCGTGGTGACTATCATGTCTAGTCCAGTTCCCACGCAAATAAAGTGTCACGCCTTCTTCTAGAGCGATAAGATCACCGAAATTTGTACGACTATAAGCCATGTTTGCAAGAAGAGCATGATCTTCCCGTGCTACCACTCGCGGCCTCCCTAAAATAAACGCTTTTCCGTTCCTCATTTTTCTCTTCAGCTTATTCCTTTAATCCCCGATATATCACCACCTGGGCTTACTACCAAGACAGTTTTCGAAACTACTTTGACTACGTTTCGCCTCAAGTAACATAAAAACATATACACTCCCCGTCAACCCACCTACAGTCCAAAATGCCTACTCAATCTATTATGAAGCTCTTTACTCTTCTTGCTATACCTATAGTGGCTCTTACCGCACCCAAGGCTACGGTCTCCCAGCGCCTCTCCACGGTCCCTTTTGCACCCGCCCCTTCGGGACATGTATCTTATGACAAGTGTTCAACGGAGGAGCACCACAAGGGAGATCTCACACAGTGAGTAATTCTTAGAACTATTTGGCCTCTTCTTTTAGCAGCTTTCAGAAAACGAGATCTACTATTTGAGACAAGGGAGTGTATAGAAACTTCATAGACCCTCACAGATTACCCTCAAAATAACGATGAATAACCTCGAGTGTTGCAGTGCGGCAGACATGAATGACTGTCTCAAGATCGGGGACTGGGCAAAGAATAACAATGGCATGTGGATCCTAGACACCACAGCCGACATCGATGAGAACGATAACGACTGGCACATACTCAGCGTTCAGGGCACCTGTGCGTTAATCGTCAAGAACACCCAGCCCACTTCCATCGGAAATAAAGATGTCATGGACTTCATTGAAGCTGTCCATCTGGGCGATGGGATCAAGCTCAAGCCTATCGAGGAACTCGGCACCTTTTCCGGGTGTCAGGGCGGGGCCGATGTGAGTTTCTGGTTGCGTAGTTCGGACTTTTGAAGGCCATAGAGCTCGATGAAGATTCAAGAGGGGGTCGCGTATGAAGTTCAGAGAAACACGAACAACCTGGGGCCATCTGAGATGTGTATCACAATATCAAACACTCTGCACGAGGGCGTCTGCTAGCTCATTGAGGTGGTCCCACCATCGTATTGAATTTTGTCTTCAATCTAACTTGCCAGGGGGTACTTTCGCCTTGGAAGTATTTGTAGTGAACCAAGAGTGCTCGGTGCAAATGCCACTTTCATCTACCATCCGCGTCCCATCTTCAACCAGTGTCGTCTAGTGTGCAAACACCTCATCAAGCTTCGGTTCTCTGGGCGGACCCCAGTGATATGGGAATCGGAATTCGCCTCCTGTACAGAGTCCTGAACCGCAGACGAAGCGAATCAGGCCGGAGTTCCCAGTATCGGGCATGATGTATAAGCCGCTTTGGCGATTAACCGTGAATTTGCCGAACCCCCAAGCCTGATCAAATGAGTTTACGTCTGGGTTTGTGTCGTGACCAATATCGTGAGGCACAGGTTCCAAACCAGGCAGGATGAGGGTTGGCCAGTCGCCTTCTTCTCCAAGCCAATGCGTCTGGCGTGATGAGTTAGACGCCTCAGCACCGTAGACATGTGCCAATAAGGAGGGTGTAAACACTCTGATTCCAGGTGCAACAAACAGGAAATCAGGTCGTGCTGCAGTGGACAGAAATTTGGCTCCAAATGCACTGAGTTTGAAAGAGGCTAGGGATCCTGGACTAAGCGGTTCCAGCCGATGGCGCGGGCCGGGCCGAGTGCTTTTTGTATCTATTGGCATACGGGCTTCAATGCTTGAAAGAAGACAATACCAACCGGCGATCGATTGCTCCAGATCGTATTGAGTCCAGGGTTTAGTTTCAATGCTGGCGGTCACCGTGTTGAAGTAGGATTTACCAGTTGTCCAGGCCTCGAGCGCCTTCTGTAATATCACGTCTAGTGGTAAGAACTGGTCTGCGGGTGGGAAACGAGGGGGATAACCCTGTGCCAGACTGCGCGATACGACTGGAGGTCAAGGTATACGCCACCATCTTGAGGAGAGTCGCCATTATTTTGGCCATATAGTAGAACAAAAGACGGCTCGTAGCCGACGCGGTCGCTCCTGGTTGATACATGAGCGGGGTCAACAAAGCCACGCCTCCCTCCGCCACAGCCGGTGTATTGTCGATCAGCCGGAGAAATTGATACAGCGGTATTTCTTCGATTGAAGGGAGGTCCGCGAACTCTAGGGACACCCGCAAGAAGCGTGTTGCGAGAGTCCGCTCGGTATGCACCTCCAGGTTGTGCTCAATAGCCTTGGCCAACAGCCGATTATGCAGGTCTGCACAACGTACGGGCGAAAATGTCGAGATGGAAGAATCCATCGTGCGTGTATAATGAGAACCGAAGCGGAGACGATTACGCTAGATCTCGAGTCGAGATTGACTGAGGTAAGTCAGATATATTTAAGCGTGATGAAGCGGTTTGTTGCTGTTTCGGTACTAATTAAGTATCCGGCGAAGCTACATACTTGCTCAAGTTCAAAAAACCAAAGGGGTTGTGACTCTACGGAGTTACTTACTACATTAGCTATGTGAATGACGGCCGTATGTAACAAGCTCAGATACACTCAATATTGAAGTTAGAAGTAGTCAAATTCGTTATTTAACCAACACTCAAATTGGCCAGCATAGGTAATATGGCTGATAATTGTACATTTGTAACAAAACAATATGAAAAGACGTCTTTCCGTGTTTGAGCATTCAGCTTACCCATTCGGGTAAAAATGAGTATAGACTTAGATTTCTTAAAATCGGCTATAAGGCAGCCTATGAATGAATATGTTATCAGAAGATAAAGAATATGAGCACACCGGGTCCGAGCCAACTTACCACTTGCCCCTCAGGGTAATATTTACCCAACTACTTGTTCGTTAGATCAGTCTCATCCCATTGATGCTACGAGGAAAACACTTACGTAACACCGTCACTATCCACCTCCTTATCAACCTTGGAAGAAAATGCAATGGCGCTCATGATGCCGTCGCCGAATTTCTCGTTCATGATAGCCTTGAATGCGTATCCGTAGTTCTGCACAATCTCATACAATCGGTAGATAAGGGGTTCCACAGGGGGCATCGGTCCGGCGCGGCCACGGTCGGGGAAGCCTCCCATTGAAGCCTCTAAAGTTTCTTGAGATACGCCGAGCAGACTTGACAGTTTCTCGACATCATCGGGGGAAGCCTGGGCCTGGCCGTAGAAGAGCGCGGCAACGGCGACTTCACCACGGCCGAGTTCCTTGGCGATGGCCTCAAAGCTGAGCTTCTGTCTCGCTTTGGCTTCGAATAGTGCCTTTGAGTAGGCCGGCAGCCGATCAACCAGAGACGACTGCGGGCAATGTCAGCGGCGTCCACATACGGGTACAGTATCGGTTGCTCACGTCGAGAGTAGCGACACGGTCAGACATATTGATGATATATGTTGAACAATAGCTGGTAGTTTCTCGGATTTATTTATAAATCTATATTGGTAACCCCCAGGTACTACCTATGTAGGCAGGATGCTAATAGGATGTTGTGTATACGGAATGGCACTTGCCTTGCAATTGTAACCCATCAAAAGGGACGTCATTCAAACGATTAAATACAGATGCACTGACCGGCCGCCGAGACGACCCCGCGCCGGAACGGCGATTGGACTTGCGGAGAAAAACCGGCAACTCGGCGTCATAGTGAAGTGAGTCGAGGCAAAATGGTATTTGAATATCAAAGCCGCGGAGTTGTTACGCTGCGTCCAAATGCCTCGTAGGCGACGCTCATGATATTCTCGCGGGCACCAGAACCAGTATGCAAAAGCGTGACGCCTCAGTCAATCCACCCGAGTTTCCGAAACCTTTCTGAGAGAGATTCAAGTCACATGAAGTGGCAGCTTTTGGTCGGCCTTCATTCGGCAACTTCTAGGACATTTTGCCATGCAGATGAGCAAGAGAAACCGGGCTCGGGCCATTCTGGCAATGCCTGAGTTTATATACTCACTAGTGGACTGTTAGCAATAAATACCTAGACTCTAGAGTATGTACTTATATAGTATCTACCTACATAAGTTGTTACTCAAAAATACATAGTCTTAGTCAATGAACCAGTGAGCTCTTAGCCTCTTATCGTGGCGGCACTAAGCCGAACACAGTTAAATCATGGCCCACCATGAGAGGGGCAACAGCGCTGTGGCTCACTAAGCTCCCGAAAGCTGACGCCATTCATCTGCTCGCTGCTTGCGACAAACTATGAGGTAATGAACAATGATGGAATCTTCTTTCCACAACTTCAATTATAGAGCCGCTGCAGAGGGAAGGGAATTCAATTGTTAATTTCTAGGCATGAAAACTTATTACCCTTGTTACTATCCCACATACCTCGACCGAGTCATAAATTAGCTATTGGTCGATGGGTAGCATGAGTGGTCATAGTCCTCATCATGCGCATGCTCCCTCGCAGGACGGGGACTCTGGAAGCCACAACAGACATGTCCACTACGAAGAGGACGCTGTGAGCGATGATGATAGGAGAAAGGTTGAAGTAAGTTGACTCCCTAGACATCTGGCTAAGAAAACGAGAAAGGGAAAATGAGGACCTAATTAAATAACACCTGACAGGTTACCTTCGATCCCACCAGCCCATATCGACGAAAGAGCTCTCTAGTCCCCGGCGACCATGCCTTCCCAAATGTCGCTCACCATTATCTGAAAAGGCCCTTCTCCTCCGATTGTCTAGTCCACCAGTTTCTCGAATCCCACAAAATCGATGCCCACGCCTACCACCACCCCCGCCAATCCAACGCTAAGCCCGAGGATGTGTCCAGCGAGATCGGCTTGGATTCGTATGTCGACCCCAAAGGGGCCGGCGAAAAGAAGAGTAAGAGGTCGGAAAGAATGTCTCTCATAGAGCCCGAAAGCGACAGTAGCTTAGCGTCTGGCCAGTTTGATGAAAAATCATGGAAGACTGAAGTTGCTAAAAGTAGGTCTGAGTTGGACTTGGCTGGCTTGGAACATGAAGGCATCCACAGTCGGCTGCTCACGAAGAAGCAACTCACGGAAATGGCTTGGGGAGTGCGAGAGTTGAGCAGACGACTAGGCATGGTGCGTCTGAAATTCAAGGTGGAGAATATCTTCCTCTTGACGAAACCCTACGACGAGGATCTAATACCAAAGACGAGAGAATTGGCCAAGTGGCTGTTGAGTAAAAACAGAAGCGTACGGTATACTATCTATATACAAGATATGTTGAAAGACGATAAGCGGTTCGATCTGTCGGGACTAATAGGAGAGCTTCGGTCGGAGTACATCGAAGCGGGAGAAATAGATCAAGCTACGACCACGGAGGTTATGGGTCGACGAATACGTTTTTGGGCCGAGGACATGTGCCGGAAGAGGCCGCATACTTTTGATTTCATCATTACCCTGGGGGGCGATGGGACAGTGCTGTACGCGAGCTGGCTGTTTCAGAGGATAGTACCGCCTGTTCTGAGTTTCGCGCTTGGAAGTTTGGGGTTCCTTACAAAATTCGACTTCAATGAGTACCAAGAGTCTTTAACCGCGGCTTTTACCGTCGGCGTTACTGTCAGCCTACGTCTGCGATTTGAAGGTACGATTATGAGGAGCCAAGAGAGGAAGAATATGCCAGGGTCAAGTCAGGATATCGATGGTGATAGTGCGCCCCGCAGGCGTGACTTGGTGGAAGAACTAATCGGCGAGGAAAAGGAGGATGACCATACCCATAAACCAGACGGTACCTTTGAAATCCTTAATGAAATAGTGATAGACCGAGGACCGAATCCTAGTAAGTGGAAAACCATTATCGAGCCACCGGCTCTGCTGACGAGGAGCAGCACTTGCCAATATCGAAGTTTTTGGGGATGATGAGCATTTCACTTCTGTCCTTGCAGACGGGATTTGTGTATCAACTCCTACAGGGTCGACGGCGTACAATCTTGCGGCAGGCGGCTCGCTATGTCATCCAGAAAACCCCGTCATGCTCGTCACGGCGATATGTGCACACACACTGTCGTTCCGACCCATCATCCTGCCAGACACAATCGTATTGCGCTTAGGAGTGCCGTACGACGCGCGCACCAGTAGCTGGGCAAGCTTTGACGGGCGCAAGCGTATCGAGCTTCAGCCAGGCGACTACGTGACCATCAGCGCCAGTCGTTTCCCATTCGCTAGTGTTCAGCCGCAGGGGAGGCGCAGCGAGGACTGGGTTAACAGCATTAGTGGCAAGCTGGGCTGGAATACGCGGCAGAGGCAGAAGAACGAAGGCTTCAAGAAATGGGACAAGTAGTTGGCTATTTAGGAAATATAAACCCCAAGTTCCGCCCCTTAAGGAACCGACTAGGCGATCTCTTAACATGATCTTAGCTGTTAGTGTGTACTCAAAGACAATGCGGGTATTTCTTTCGAAGGAAGCCTGGTACACCCCCAAAAGACTTAGGAACACAATTATAGGCGTCTGCTTGGTGTACTATGCGGCTATTACTGTGGTATCAAATCCTGAAGAGGCCCTATACATAGAACGTTCTTCGTCTCAATCCTATCTGTCAGACAACTATTTACATCTTGGCAATAGATGAAACAACCTCAAAAGGCGTGAGGACAAAAGCCCTTATCTTCATTTGGGAATATGTGCGCAGTACAAACTAGGTAGCTTGTAAAGTTGCTATTAATACTGTCTCGGCGTGAAAAGGTGACTAGGGTAATTGGAATAGGTATTATACAGTAGACTTGGAGTACCTTAGCTCTCTGGACTACTCAATCGCTAGGACATCGTGAAGCGATACTACTGTCTGAGCCGCGCACGTCTCCTATATCTGTGTCTCAAAGTTCGTTAGTGTACCAATACGTTCGAGTATCATCTACTACCCTGGATTCTGTCTTGGCCGTATCACGCACATGCGGAGAAAAAATCCCCGAAACGACAAGGTACCGACAGTCTATCTATGTACATACAAGATCGATACTACCATGTACTATGTATGTAGTATAGGTAGTTGGGGAACAGGCGAAACCTGACTCGAGTCTTAGGCCCGGCAGTTGAGGCTTGGCAAGGGGCTTATAGCCATCCTCCGACTGGGCTAGACGCGACTGGGTTTGAGCTTATAGCTGGAGTATCTTACAGTACCTATGGTGTTATAGGAGTAAATAAATACATCTCCAGATGTTCGTTTAAGATTTACTCCGCCATATCTACCTACGTGTAGCAGGTAGACTATAATTACTCGGCCATGAGAAAAGCTGTTTGAAACGGAGACTTTGTCTAATATCTGTCGATGCAGCCACACTCCTTACCTACCTCTGCATGCGCATACGCATGCAGATCTTCAGAGCAACGCTTAACATAGGCCAATAAATGCGGTGAATACCGGGGCGAGCCTCATGATATGATGTGACGCGCAATTGTCGCTTGCAAATCATGCGAACTACCACGCATTACACCGCGATAGAAATTCCCGATTGGGTTCCGTCTTGCAGACTACCTAGCACTGTCATTCGCTGTTCGACTTGGCGACGTTGATCAATCTACTTCGCAGTTTTGTGTCTTATGCAGCAGATCATAAGGTAAACTTGATACCCTCCCCCAGACGACACCCCGCAACCTCTAACGGTTGTGTAGTTGTGGTAAGTTGTCGTGGTCAGTAAATATTGAGAATTGGGTTTCGATCTCGACCTTGAGCTCACATGGCTGGTCGTGGTCTATTGTTTATACTCTATATGAAGTAACTAGAGATTTAGTACCACCTTTTCCAACCCCTCTTCTTCTCCAGAAGCGATCAATCCGCGAAAACAGACCTAAAGCATCACATTCGCTACCAAACGCCATAAATGATGTGCCCTATAGTTTACTCGTATACCCAATTGCGCCCGTTTACAAATCATTAGCTCAACCCTCGTCGTATAATCAACGATGATGAGCCCAAAATTTCGCTGTATCTTCCATTGGTGAACGACGTAGTTGAGAATCTTCCGGAGTGTACAATAGTTTTTAGACATAGCGAAAGAAGTTATTAACTATCGTTTCCTTCACTCCGAGGCTACGACTTCTTGCTCATCATCATCATCTGTTGTCTCGACAAACGTCATCGTCACTCCTTCATCGGCTGGGATGTTGAGGTTGATGGCATCGATGGCATCAGAGCTGTCTCGCTTAGAGAGAGCGGGCAGATTTAAAGCGGGAAGGGACTTGACGGAGCGAGTCTCGAAATCAGGCGAACTCTGTATGGCTTTGAAGAAGACATGGTCAGCATGCTGTAGTGTGTGAGTGTTGTGGGTTTTGCTGCGACTTACCGGCGGGGATGCCTCGCTTCACATACATGCGAGTCACCTTGGTCCGGCGACGAGGTTGCGACCCTTCGTCGCGCTTGGCTGCAGCTTTACCCTCGCCGCCGGGGGCGGCGGCGTTTGGGCGGTTGTCAACGATAATACCAACACCAGCGCCGCCTTCACCAGTGCCGAGCTGGATAATGGGGCCCTTTGTCAAAGCAGCCTCAGCATAGGTGAGTGCGCGGTCGAAGCCTTGAAGATCTCGTTTGGTCTTTGATTCTTCAGTCTTCTCACGTGGGGCGATTTCCTTCCCCATGCCTTGAAGAGTTGAAATTTGTGCGGCTATGATACGCGTAAGTTTGATCCTATTTCAGATAAAAGTCATAGATCGTGTACCTTGATCCTGTAGGTTAGGGTCGACCGCGGTCGTCGTAGCCTCCGGGGTCGCAACGGTCTCACTTCCTTGCGCAGCAACAGTGTTCTCGGCAGGAGTCGGGTCTGAGGGTTTGTCTAGAACTGGAACATTCTGGGCTGCACCGTTCGTAGCACCAGAGTTGGCCGTCGCACTAGTTACAGCCGCACCCTCCAAGGCGTTCAGCAAGTTCGTTACATCTTGCCCTCCCCCGAATGAGATTTCACCATCACCGACTACCCTGTATACCGATTAGTTGTTGACTCTGAAGCCAGATCCTATATTTCCGCCTAACAACTTACAAGGCTGGTGAATAAGCGCCTAGATTAATGTTCAAGGGGAGTCCATTAACACTAGCCAAGAAGCTGGCAACGGCAATCATCCGGTAATTAACCATTTTGACAGTTGTTTCGACCGTTTTTACTCCGATATAAGGGTTGCTTTATTACAGATGGGGATAGGAAAGAGCGTATAGTACAAGAACAACGACTAGCGACGACCAGCGGAAGAAGAGAATGAAGATTAATCTGTAAAACAGAAAAGGCCGAGAATCGAAAGAGTAAAATGAAGATGTGAGCACAGCTGAAGAAGAGAAACCAAAATTGGAGACCAACGACAGACTTCATATATGGCGAGGCCTCGACCAACTCCTACAAGGAGATCAGCATACCAAGCCGGGACATCAATTTCCATGACAGCACAGAAACAACGTTCGGGACATGCCAAGGCGTCGCCATACACTGCCCAAAAATATCCTCGACGAGGTGCGCGAAAAGATAAGAGATGGGCTATGCATTGTGCCTCGAACTCATAGAGTTTTGTGACGCTTCGATTGGCTGACTAGTAAGAACATGCTGCTGTGGACGATCGTAAGAACGAGGTTATGACAGTGGAGCTCTTGGCTGAAGGTGCCAAGGACTGCAAATCCGTCAATGCGGTGAAGTAAACAACGAAAAGGGAAGTGGTGAGGCACCTAGAATGCCTGAGAAGTGTATCACATACTGGAGCGGATAGTCTGTCTTGAGACCCGCCAAGGCGACGCCAAGGCATGAGAGACGCGGCAATTGCTTCTATAGTGGTTAAGCTTCTTAACGAGTGCGAACAAGCTTTGTATATGCCTTTTTTAAGCACATATGCCAGCTCTCTCCGCATTTGACCCCATCATGAGTGTTTTCAGCCAAGGCTATCGGTGTTTGGATACAGGGTTGTTTTATCTTTGAGCCTCTACCTATATCAACAATCTTGCTTCAGACAGTAAGCATGAATTACTAGGGGATTATCAGTAACGATACTACCATTTCTTGATGAATCCTAACACCCGAGACAGCGCTGCCATGAATCCCGAGGAATTGTAAGGTTGTAGAGGAATTGATACTTTTGATAAACCCAGCTGTAGCTGCTAGTGATAACAGTAGGTAGTCGAGTCGTTTTAGTCATGTTATGTTCACTATTATTAATAGGCAGATCATATTTCAGCTGATGACAGTAGTTATTTAAGCAGAGCGCCATAGGGTGTGATTAGCAGGCAGGACTGGATGAACGTGAATACGAAGACTGATTCCTACCTCTTACAATCTGTACCATGGGTGACTTACACACACACCTCGGATGAAGATCCCCCGCCGGCGGGAGCTTCCCCCCTCGACTCCAGGTTAGCAGGATATTAGCTGAAGATCGGGATGAATAGATAGCGAACATCTCGTAATTGAAAATTTATTCTTTAGTTAGCAACAATCAACGCCAAAAAAAAAGCAAGGCAAGAGACGAGAGCGAAGGAAGACACCTGTTCGGGTCATCATGAAACTATCCAATGCTTGAGATAATGAGATGAGAGACGCAGACTGGAGATTCCTTATCCGTAACCATATCTGGACCAAAGAATCTTTGAAACGGTCCATGCTTATCTATATATAGATAGGTAGCATTTATGTAGTAAGGTAATACCACCTAGTTCAATATTGTGTTGGGGAAAGTTTTGAACTTCAGTAAAAACTACTAAAAAACGAGTACCGTATAAACACTGTACTATACACGGTACTACGTACAGTACCTAGGTTAGGTACCGATGTATTCCGTAGGTAGTCGGCATTCTGTGGTACACCTGAAGTTGCACAGCATTAACACGCGAAATTTTACTTCGTACCTATGCAAAAATCGTCTTAATCTACAGTAGAATACAAGAGACTGAGATTTTACTGTATATGGTTAGGTAACCACAAATTGAGCGATGCAACCCCGAACAGTGCCGTCGATCATTCGACTTCCAGGCTGTAGGGACAACACACGGCAAATACAGACCTGCTGTGCCTCACAGCCCCGGCTGTTCTGTAAATGCCCCCGCTCTCAACTCCAACAATTCACCACAACCTATCTAATTACTTTTGATCACGACTGAAGTATATCAAATGAGAAATGGAGAAGACCGAACCCGGTCAAACTCGTCGTCTTAAAGAGGACGAAGACTCACGTAGTCGTTCCTTGACATCTTCAGATGCACGACCGTGGTCTTCAAGAATAGGGGGACACATTTGGAACTGGCGATATATTTATGTCCTAATCGTGCTCGCTATTTACAGCAACTCCACTTTCCGAGCACGATTTCGAGCACATTCCCATGTCATCGATGATGGAGCTACGTTAGAGGGTACTGAACTATGGACCGAATGGCAGGATGTGTGTATTCCTGGAAACACCGAAACTTGTTGGAAGATAGAAACTGACTGGAATTGGCATGAATAGATCACTCCGAGTGAGAAGCTCAGGTGGCAGCCATGCTTTGGGATATTCGGTCCCAATCTCCAATGCGCGAGGCTCACCGTCCCTATGGACTATAGCCGCCCATTGAACGAGTCTGCTGATCATCCTAGGGTGCATCTCGCCCTAATAATGGCGGCGGGTGCGGGTCGTACACAAGCCCCGTCTACATATGCTGAAGCGCCCCTCCTCATCAACCCAGGTGGCCCGGGAGGCAGCGGAGTACTCTTTGCTCAGGCGAGAGCTACGAGTCTCCAGCTCCTCGTTGGCGATCACCACGACATTATTGGCTTTGATCCGCGTGGAGTGGGAGCTTCTACCCCCAAAGCCGATTGTTTTGCATCGCCAAATAGTCTTGATGGAGTCTTGGGGCGTAACGTCGCGTACATGAACAGACTTACTTGGCTCACTAGTGGAGCGGGAGTTGGCTTAACAAACTCCAGCAATGAGGCTTTAACCAAGTTGACTGCTCGGTCCAGAGCCGTCGCTAAGCTCTGCCAGCGAGTGGACGAGTCCGAAGGTGATAGCAGCATTTTTCGCCACATGGATACCCAAAATAGTGCCAGAGATATGCTCTCTATCATCGATGCCTGGGACGAATGGCGATCGAACGGCAAAGTAACCGAACTTATAGCCGCAGATCCGCCCATCGAACGCCAAACATCTGATGATAGTGAAAATAGCAAGACCGGTTTACAGGGGAAGCTCGTATATTGGGGCTTCTCCTATGGTACCTTGCTAGGTGCCACGTTTGCTTCTATGTTTCCTGATCGAGTAGGCAGAGTTGTCCTCGATGGCGTTGTGCACGCCGACCACTACGTCAATCCTACTTGGGACGGAAGTCTTGTCGATGCCGACGCAATCTGGGATAAATTCTTTATCTACTGTGCCGAGACTCGGACGCTGTGCGCCTTCTACCGCACCGGAGATGAACCAGAAGATATTAGGCAACGATTCAGCGAGACCCTGTCGTTGCTTGAGAAACAGCCTTCCATCGTGTTGCTTCCGGATACGAATCTTCCTTTTCTATTTACAGCAAGCGATTTGAAGAGGTCGGTCTTTTTCGCCGGTTTGTATGCACCCATTATTGGGTTCCCTTTGATTGCTGAACTACTAGACCATGTCATCAGCGATAGGCTAGAAGAGATGGTGAAAGGCGCAGATATGGTGTCCCTCTGTGGCAACCTCACCATACCTGCTTGGCCAGACGATGCCATGAGAGGGATTGCTTGTAGTGACAAGCGGTACAAGTTCAACGAGACCGTACCTGAGCTCCAGGATCGATTCGAGCACGCAGCATCCTATTCATGGTTTGCAGATGTCGTAAGTGTTACCGCGCCTTCAACTTTTGCGACTATGTCATAGACTTACTCTTCCCGACAGTGGTTCGGCGCGGAACCGAATCTTGGGTGTAACGGGTGGGAGATCAAAAGTAAAAATTCACCAATGCGATGGGACGACCACCCCGCCCATAAGCCGGCGCTCATAGAGACGAGTTTCCCTATTCTTGTCCTTTCTAACACCCTCGACCCAGTCACCCCACTCGGTGATGCTCTTTACATGACCCGCAAGTTTGCCAATGCGAGCATTGTTGAGCAAGACGGACTTGGCCACTGCTCCCTCTCGTGCGTTTCAGGATGTACAATAGCACATTTACGGGCATATATTAACGACGGCGTTGTTCCACCGCCACCGAAGTTCAAATCCGGCACTGGCAACGAGGGCGAATGGCCTACATGTAAATGCTTCAATAAACCTTGGACATCTTTGGATTATGCGGCAGAGGAGTCGATGGTAGATAGCAGTCAGATGCGAGCTTACGAAGAAATGAGCGCCCAGTTTGCCGCATTTACCTTATCTCAGCAGCTTGACTACAACAATCCTTTGAAGACATATCTCGTCGAGAGAACTAGACAAGCTGCTGGTTATCCATAAATGAAGATAGAGATGTAGCATTTTTTTTTTAAAATAGTCGAATAAAAGTTGAGCCTGGTATTTCTAGGTAGTATTGCCCATTTGAAGCACTCCCTTTGTAGCCTGATACTTGCATATTATATTAGGAATTGTTCACAGTGACAAGCTATGAGAGCTGAGGGGTAGTGTTGTAATCTCAACAACGAGAAGCTCTTATCTTATCATGGTCTTTTTGGTCCCACCTCCATACTTGCTCGCGAATTTTTTCTGGGTACAGCTGCCAGAACCTTGCGACGAGCTGGCAAGTTTGCCTAAGATAATTCATCAGTCCCATCACATACTCTCCTCTCCTCCCCATTCCTCATTCGTCTGTTTTTGTAGTAATTCCTTTAGCCTTTACGGTTCTCAGATCAATATGCCTGTTGCTCTCAGAACAATTGCGCCTTTCCTGCGCGCTTCGCGCCACTGTCTTAGACCCGGCAGCGCCGCCAACCCGTTAGATTTCGCTGGCCGGCTCAACTTGACTCGGTCATACGCAGTCTTCGAGAGATCAAAGCCGCATGTGAACATTGGCACCATCGGCCACGTCGATCATGGCAAGGTACGAATGCGCAGGGCCCAATGCCCGACTTCGGAGTGTTCTCATCATCACCCAGCTAACCCCGGCTGCGACAGACGACGCTTTCTGCCGCTATCACCAAGAGACAGGCCGACAAGGGCCTGGCCAACTTCTTAGAATATGGCTCAATTGATAAGGCCCCTGAAGAGCGAAAGCGTGGTATTACCATCTCGACTGCACACATCGAATACGCCACCGAAAAGCGCCACTACTCGCACGTCGACTGCCCCGGTCACGCTGATTACATCAAGAACATGATTACTGGTGCCGCCAACATGGATGGTGCCATTATTGTCGTTGCTGCCTCCGATGGACAGATGCCCCAGACCCGAGAACACTTGCTACTGGCCCGCCAGGTCGGTGTCCAGAGGATTGTCGTCTTCGTCAACAAGGTTGATGCCATTGATGATCCTGAAATGTTGGAGCTCGTCGAGATGGAGATGCGTGAGCTTCTCTCTCACTACGGTTTCGAGGGCGAGGAGACTCCTGTCATTATGGGCTCCGCCCTGATGGCCCTAGAGGGCAAACGTGACGACATTGGTACCAAGAAGATTGACGAGTTGATGGATGCCGTCGACGAGTGGATCCCTACCCCTCAGCGTGACCTCGAGAAGCCTTTCTTGATGTCCGTGGAAGATGTCTTCTCTATCGCTGGCCGTGGAACCGTTGCTTCTGGCCGTGTTGAGCGTGGTACCCTGAAGAAGGATTCTGAGGTTGAGTTGATTGGTAAGGGTGGTGAGGTCATCAAAACCAAGGTGACCGATATCGAGACCTTTAAGAAGTCCTGCGATGAGTCTCGCGCCGGTGACAACTCGGGCCTGCTCCTACGTGGTATCCGCCGCGAGGATGTGAAGCGTGGTATGGTCGTCGTGAAGCCTGGTAGCGTTAAGGCCCACTCCAAATTCATGATCTCCATGTACGTTTTGAGCAAGGAAGAAGGCGGTCGCCACACCGGCTTCCACGAGAACTACCGGCCTCAAATGTACCTGCGCACTGCTGATGAGTCATGTGCCCTCTTCCTCCCCGAGGACGTCGAGGACAAGTCGCGCATGATCATGCCTGGTGACAACGTGGAAATGGTTGCCCACCTCCACCACCCCATTGCCGTCGAAGCCGGTCAGCGCTTCAACGTCCGTGAGGGTGGCCGAACCGTGGCTACTGGTATCATTACCCGCATTATCGAATAAGGCATCAATGACTGTTTCAAATGAATTATTACACTGTTAAGGGTTCCGAACGAGCCGGTGGCCTACTTTTGCTTTTGTTCACCAGGGGCGTAGGGGAAACATGGAGTTTGCGCCGTGCATATGGGATAGGGGAGCCGATCTGTACAACACCATGATGATGATATATTCCCGGCATGTACACTGTCTCTGAAAAGGCTCCTTCCATCTCCCCTCCGATTTCAACGTTGGTTGTTAAGCACTGTACGTTACAACATGAATGAATAGAAGAATCAAATGAGAACAAATTCTGTATATAAAGTAATCCATTAATCCCAGCTGTTGGACATAGTTTTACCTTGTCTTCTTTCTTTGTGCAAAGATACCTACTGACTAGCAGACCCAGCGTCCTTACGTTGTGATACTTACAGTATGTACTTATGATGGTGTGGACGGTACATAACCACTTTAGGTAGTACACCGTACCCACTTATAGTTATTATCGATAAGAGCGCCTCTAAGTATGTACATCATTGATAGGCGGGTAAGATAGCCTACAGTCGGTACAGCTGCACTATAGCAGATCCCTGCCAGTCAGAGCTACAGTACTTACCTAGGACAGTTGTGACACACAACGGCAAATGTGGCATCTTCGCCGCTTGATTTCAAAGCGAGCGCCTCTTCCCGATAATTGACAGTCGATATCAGTCTATCTGCCGTTTTGCTCTATCCAAGAGTATTTTCTATCTTGCACCAACATATATATTTGCTAGAGTTATATTACAACCGCGATCACAAGCGACAATGGTTTTAGTTAAGAGCTTCGTGCTCGCTGGTCTGACCGCCATGGTCGCAGCCAAATCGGCTGTTCTCGACCTGATCCCCAGCAACTTCGACGATGTCGTCCTCAAGTCCGGCAAGCCTACGCTTGTTGAGTTCTTCGCTCCCTGGTGTGGGCACTGCAAAAACCTCGCCCCCGTCTACGAAGAATTGGCCCAGTCTTTCGCCTCATCAAAGGACGTCCAGATCGCCAAGGTCGATGCCGATGCCGAGAAGGCCTTGGGCAAGAGGTTTGGCATCCAGGGCTTCCCTACACTGAAATGGTTTGACGGCAAGAGCAACAAGCCAGAGGAATACCAGGGTGGTAGGGATATCGAGAGCTTGACCAAGTTTATCACAGAGAAGACCGGCACAAAGGCGAAGAAGGTGCTGCAGCTGCCTAGTCAGGTAGAGATGTTGACAGATGCTACCTTTAAGAAGACCATCGGCAGTGATAAGAATGTCTTCGTTGCATTCACAGCACCTTGGTGTGGGCGTAAGTGGCACCCCGCCTCGTGAGCGTGGTACGCCAGAAGGATTCGCTAATCCCGATCTAGATTGCAAGAACTTGGCCCCGATCTGGGAAACCCTCGCTGAAGACTTCATCAACGAACCCAGAGTCGTTATTGCTAAGGTTGACGCTGAGGCGGAGAACAGCAAGGCCACAGCAAAGGAGAACGGCGTCACATCGTACCCTACTATTAAATTCTTCCCCAAGGGATCGACCGAGCCCGAGAGCTACGACGGCGGCCGAAGCGAGGTTGAATTACTCGAGTTCCTCAACTCGAAGGCCGGTACCCACCGTGTCCCCGGCGGCGGACTCGACGCGACGGCTGGTACTATCGATATTCTAAACCACATTGCTCTGAAGTACTCCGCCGGCACTGAAAAGCTGGCTGAGTTGACGGCCGAGGCCAAGAAGGCCGTTCAAGGCCTGAGCAACGACGCACAATACAAATATGCCGAATACTACATCAAGGCGTTCGACAAGCTTGCACAAAACGGGGGCTGGGTGGCCAAGGAGTCAGCACGTTTAGACAACATCATCAAGAAGGGCGGCCTGGCTCCCTCAAAGTTGGACGAGCTTCAGAGCAAGTCCAACATCCTGAAGAAATATATCGACCAGGTCGCCGAGAAGGTCATCGGTAAGGACGAGCTTTAAGTTAAGATAGTGGCTTGTGGTGACAAGAGTTGAGTTAAGAGGATACCGAACTGAGTCGGCTATGTGGAGTAGAGGCGTGTATGCATGATTGTGTGCAAAATGTCATCCATCTGCCTTTTATTCTTCCCGGGCCACTAACTCCTATAACGCCACGCCCCTGAGTCCTAAATAAATACTGTAACATCATGATATCCCCCGTAATAGGTGTCCCCGTGTCTATGGCTTCGACGGTGAACTAGAGGTCTTCTCTTCAGAGGCTTTCAAGGCGGCTTCGAGGTTGTCCAGACGTCGCGTCATCTCGTCCACTGTAGGTAGGCCACACTCGGTTAGTCCCTACGTTGCGTCTGGCTAGGGGTTCGTGCACGCAGGTACATCCACGTACTCTTTGCAAATATCTCATTCGACACAGTGGTGAACTTGTTGGATAGGGAGCCCAGCAGCTCCTCAACGACGGCTGTCAATTCGTCCGAGCTCTAGAAATCGGTTGTTAGCTACCTAGATCTAGTGCCAGCGGACACACGACAGGGGAGAGTGAAATTTACGTTGCCGGTATCACTAGCTGTGTTTTCTTCTTGCTTCTTGGACGACATATTTTTGTTCTAGAGCTCGAACTTGCGGGATATTCACCTGTGGTTCAATATGCCGAGGTTTTATCTAGTATAGCTGGGGTGGCATGTATTTTTAGGGGTGTTTGTTGCTGTTGTTCACCATTCCCACCACTGGCAACAAAGATTATGTATTGATTGACCTTAGTCTGCCCCTACAGGGCTGCATGCGAGAAGCCTGGTAGCCCTCGCCTCGTATTACAGTGGAGTCGCAGCGGATTTGTGGCTTGGACTAAACCCCACCTGCAAGTACTGTACAGCCTACGCGTGTGCTGTACAGTAGGTAAGTGATTAGCCAGGGCAGTCGCGAACTATAATGCACAGCCAAGAGGCCTTATAACTTATACCGGCCGGGGACTGGACATTCTGACCTTGCCACTCGCATAAACTCAATCGCCATGTCGACGCAGTGACGTGATGGACACCCGACACTGCCATGCCACAAGCTCAGGATAACGCACGCGTCTTCTTCCTGATCTTCCTCCTGTTTTGGCTCGCCTCCGGCCCCGACACTGGCCCAGGACTCATCGCCGGCCCGACCCAGGTTCGCAACCGCATCGCGCATCAGCGGGCCGCCCATGCCGTCCTGAACAGCACAGCATGGGGCGACTTTGCGCCTGCGCTTCTCGACGACCCCCCCGAGACCGAGCATCGATACCTGAACCTGACGGGCTTCCGGGAGGAGGACCGCTTTGCATGGGAGGACCTCGGGCGCTTCAAGAGCCGCTGTGAGGAGTGGAGTCGCAACGCCGTGGGCATCCCCGAGACCCAGGAGCCCGTCTGGCAGAATGCCACTGGTGTTGTTCGTGGCATGTGGGAGCGTTCCAACGCCTCCGTCTCGAGGACCCATTCGAGCTATAACCTCACCCACATAAGCCCTGACGTGACCTGGAATGGCTTGAACTTCGACTGGAGTAGGAATATCACTGGTAATGAGGGCAAGATACTCGTGCGGATCGACGACCCCGAAGATGCTGCAACGGAACCCGAACAGCTAGACCCAAAAATCCTGCACGAGGACCAAATCCGAGCTCGCCACGTCTCCACTACGGTTACTATCGAAGACATCGATGGAACCGGCAGCAGCTGGGAAATGCGGTTGCACGGTGTCCATTGGCCCAAGGAAGGTGTGATGCTTTTTACCACCACGAGTGACAAGTATGCCGGCATCTTCGGTCTCCCGCATCTCACTACCAAGCCGGAATTCTTCGAATCCAGCCAAGCGCTGTTGAACAGAACTCTAGGGACTACATTAGACAGGAAGGAGAGACGGGCTTTCACCGATCAATCCGATCCTTGGGCATCCACGATAGATGTACCAGCTGAAGTTTGGAACCCGGCCCCACACTGCGAATATCTACTTTATATCCAGATCCATCCCTTGGACCATGACATACTGCAGGTTCAGCCTAGTCTCACGGGGCCAGAAAATATCATCAAGGCGATCCATGATATCGAAGATGAGCTACGTTTCCCTCAGGGGACACCCCACAGGTCAACACCACAATTACAGATGTCGGCCGTGCTTTATTCTCCCGACTGTGCCTTTTTTCTCGAGAGTAAGGGACCTCCAGCATACACTCCTGCGGATGGAGAACATTTGGTAGGCGTGAAGCAAGAGGTCTTCTTGCATAATGTAAGCACTTGGCTTCTGGGGCTTGCCTTGGTAATTTTCGGTCAAGTTCAGTCACTCAAAGTACAGATGAGGGAGACGTCAACTCCTTCAACGTTGGGTCGAATCAGCTTCTACACTGGTAGTGTGATGCTGCTTGCCGATGGTATCATCTTTGCCGGTTCCGCCGCCTGGAGTCTATCCGCTTCGAACACGTTACTACCATCGCTTGTTGTAACCTGTGTTTCCTTTCTCTCCATGACTCTAAGTATCATGTTTCTCTCGGAAATCTATAAGGTTCAAGAGCCCGAATGGCGACGGCAAGAGCGTGAAAGACAGTCTCCTCCCGCAGCCAGTGCGCCTAGACCGCAGCCTTCTCCCGCTCCAGAACTCTCGGCTACAACGCCTAATAGTGCCCCCATTAGTAGAGGAAGAGCAGCTTCTCCGCCCATAATCATACCATCAGACCAAGATATCGATGCCGAAATCGCGGAAGTCAATAACACTAGTGTAAACAATCCCATCCTCCCTGCACCTGCCACGGCTGGGACACCTGTGGCGAGTTTACAAAACAGCGGGGTACCTATTAGCACCATTTTTGGTCGGTTCGTCCTTATTAGTATTTGTATACTTTTTCTCAGTCTTGCTGCTGTTACTTGGCGACCTACTATACGTTCAGCATATTACAACTTCATAGCGTTTATCTACCTCTCGATGTGGACACCACAAATATATCGCAATCTCTACCGCAATTGCCGGCGAGCCCTCTCGTGGCATTTTGTTGTAGGACAGTCTATCCTACGGCTGCTCCCTATCGCTTACTTCTACATTTGGTCAGACAACTTTGCATTTGCCGAGCCAGACTGGACTGCTTTTACTATTCTTGCAGGCTGGGTCTGGCTTCAAATATGGGTTCTCGTAGGACAATCGGTTCTTGGCCCGCGATTCGGGTTACCGAAGGGCTGGATGCCGGAAGCATGGGAGTACCATCCGGTCTTAAGGGAGGACAACATCGAAGCGGGTGGCCTGCCAATTGGCCTTGTTTCTGCGCCAAATAGCCCTATTATGGAGCGTGTCAAATCCGCAGATGACAGCAAAGACAAGAAACGGACAAACATACATGTAATAGACTGTGCTATCTGCCGAGAAGTCCTTGAAGTCCCTGTTATCAAGGCCGGCGAAGATGATCCGACAGCCGGTGGGGTGGCAGGTGTCTTCGCAAGACGCATGTATATGGTTACACCGTGCCGACATATTTTCCATAGTTCATGTCTCGAGGGTTGGATGAGGTTTAGGCTGCAATGTCCTATTTGTAGAGAGGAACTGCCACCACTGTAGAATACACCCCAACCCTCCAGGATTGCTTGGTTTAATTATTCGCCACCTTGTTAACCCTATATCTTTTGTGATTCAACAATATGCTGTATCAGAATTATCAATATGCATCTCGGCTTATGATGCCAAGGAGAATAGTACTGATATCTAAAGGGCAACCTACGACTTCTCAATACCAGAACTCGCCAGCTCGATGGATTCTTCCCTATACTATTCTCTCATATGGGGAGAGGCAGGAGTGTCTTTTCAGGATCGACGATATCCGTCTCATAGCACGAATGCACCAAAACCCATCAGACATACTTATTAAAATTTCTAGGCATGGATCGACACTTGATATCTCGATAAATCCAACAGTTTCAAGCCTTCGGGAGGTACTTAAACTATAAACCATGAAGTAAGTTGCACGAAGCTCACGAGACGTCAACGGCAGTCAACTCTATATTCTATTAGTACCAACCTTCTTGAGTATGCTACTTATTTCTACAGATTGTTAGGTTTTATTGAAGGGATCGATCTTTTTGTATACCCAACATGATTCCTACTTTGAGGGTGTCCCACCTCAAGCTCTAAGGGCAAGTTTGAAGAAGCCTTCCGCAACGCTGGGTAGTTCACCAGAGGATGGACTCTACAAGAGTTTCTCGCTCCCGCTCGCATTTAGGTATTCAATTCATCCTATGAAGAGATCCAGCGCGGTGACTTTCAGCTCGCCAACCTCCCAGGTATAGATAGACGTTCAGTGGCTTTCGGCTATTGTGCGGGTCCTGGCACATCATTTTGTTGGCGTCGATAAGGAATACTGAAGGTATAAAGATGGGCTGCGAGACAGCAGACCTCTAGACGTGAAGACATAGTGTACTGTTTTCTTAGTCTTCTTGGTGTCAAGATGGCAGCGAGCTATTTCCTCGCTTGCTTAAGAAAGTAATTATGAAGTCAAATTCTCATGGTGTGCTAGCCGCCCGGTACGGTTGACCCTACATCTCCGTCGGAATATTCGTATGTGTTGCCCAAATCGGTTATAATATATTGAGAATATGTTATAGATCTCGTGTATGCCTATGTCCCTGTGTCTAGGAAGTCCGGTTCTTCGCATTTTCCCCGACGAACGCTGGGCTCAACATCAACCTACCACATATGAATATCGACAATTGATCAAGGATGATATTAGGACTTTTAAAACTGTCGAGATCCCCATCCACAGATAGTCATCGTATTGGTTTAACAGGGCGATGATCATTACGGTCAGTTCTACTACCGGAAGTTCCAAGCATTGCCAGCTCCAAATTACTTCCATCAATGAACATGTCGCGAGAATATTTACATAACCAGCTAACTACTATCTTCTGGTGAATACGTATACGCAACTACACTAATCTAGTAAATCTTGGGTACCAATTCATTAGCATATTTTCGCCCTGTACTATTGAGAAGTCGAGGGGAACAGCCTTTACGACCGTTAGTGACTTACCAAATATCATTATCTTCGGCTCTAATGCATTCGCGGAATCCACGGGCCAAGCCATTGGTCTCACCAACAAGCTTACTATCGTTCATAGAGGTCTTGATGAAGGTCCAGATGACTGGGAGATAGTCTGACATCTGAGAACGGTGCTCGCTAATGAGATACTTGACAATCGGTGATTTACCTGCTAACCAATTGAGTCTAATATTTGAGGACTTCAGAGACAGGACCCAAGCAATCTTTTCATGGCAGCATGCCCTTTGCCGTTTATCCACTTCTATCATTTGTGCTAGCAAGGCAGAGCACACGACGAGGCTGCCTAATAAGAAATGCTACACAGTAATATCCCCTAAATAACGTGCCGCATATACCTAGCCTCTCCAGAAATGAAGTGATAAATCTACGCTAACACCTGCGACTAGATTCAGCGTCGTCTAGAAGCGACTACACGCTAGCATTGTCTCATCACCAGCGCCACAGCCAATCTCATGAAAGCCTTCCCAAGCACGAACTCAGCCACTTGCCAATTTAACACGATAACAGAAGCCTTCTAGAACTAACCAGCGAGTGGGTATATATCTTGCTCGTCTTCAATTAGTTAATCATCCTAAGTAGATGCCGCTAGGATACGGACTTCGCAACCCCAAGATACAAACCCCCAACCATAGTCCCGAAGCTTTATTCTTGATTTAGATAATCGATCACGAGATAACGATACGAGTTGCGCCCCTGAGTCCTGTAACAAAACGTCGACGCCCCCAACCAAATCTTTAATTTTCTTTAAAATTTTACCACGCCTCTCTGTCTGGGGGCTGGCCGGCTGACCAGACCTGAAACATAAGATGATGCATCATATCTCTCTAGGCTGACCCGCCCTTCAAATACACTATTGAAAAAAAAAAAGCAGTTGTCATTGCAACAGCTGCCCCCAGCATTTACATTGGCCTGTGTTACACGGCAGGTCGAGAGACAATTCTCCTAATACGCAAAAAGAAGGAACTGGCCGTGTGCATGATGAGATTACCAAGGGGCGTCAGCGGAATTACCGAAGGGCACGAGGGAGAATTCGAGAAGCCGGCGTGCAAGTCAACGCCCCAAAGATAGACAGCTCGCACCGATCTCCTCATATTCCATGTGGGTTAGGGGCAGGATCACAGGAATTTGAAAAGCTGGATTTATGTTCGTGTAAGTCAGGCTTTTCGTGCCTGGTAGCCGCATTTCGCCTAATGTGGATAGGAGCTCCCTCTCCCGGGTAGTTAGTCCCCCTAGACGTGCCATGCGAAATCACTACACATGCCATGTACCCACTTAGCATACATGCAAGCTCCACACACTACTAAATTTAAGTGGTAGTTAAAGCAGGGGGGTTTTTCTGCTATATATTTTTTATATCTTTAAATAAAAATAAATATATATATATATTTTTAAAATATTTTTAATAGCTTAGTTATTTATTATATAAATAGTAATAAAAAAAATAATAAGTAAAGCTAAATAAGTTTTATTAAAATTTTTTATAGCAGGTAGTTAATATTTTTTTAAGCTGTTTATTAACTATTAAAAAAAAGATTATTTTTATATATATTTTTAAAATATTTTTAATAGTTTGGTTATTTATTATAAGTAGTAGTAAAAAAATAAATAAAGCTAAGCTTTATTAGAACTTTTTATAACAAATAATTAATATTTTTTCGGGCTGTTTATTAACCGCTAAAAAAAAAAAATTATTTTTATTATTTTTAAAAACTAATTAATTTTCTAAGCTTTTTTAACCGCCTACCAGCACCTTATACTTATTATTATTTATATATTTTAATTTATTCTTATTTTTATTTTTATAATTTAATTTTTATTTTTAATTTTTATTAGTTTAATAAATAAAATAGTTTTTATAAAATAGTTTTTATAATAATTAGTAATTATTAATTAATAAAGGTATATTTAGTTAGCGATTTAACGATTAATTTGTTCTAGTTTTATAGTTTTAAAGTTTTAAAGTCTTAAGGTTTTAAAGTTTTAATACTAAGTTATTATTTATACCTAGCCTAGGTATATATTTCTACTTATATTTAGTTTTATATATTTTTTAAAAAAAAAATACTTTATAATTATTATTTTAATATTATAAAATTAAATATAAATATAACTAATTAAATAATAATTATAAAATTATAATTAAAAATAATTTTAATATTAAATAATAAATTTTAGCTGTAATAAAATAAAATATATAATTAATATATATTTATAATAAAATAATTAATTTAATAATTAAACTAACTATTAATATATTAATAAAATATTTAAATAAATTATTTAAGTTTTAAATATATTATAAAAAAAATAAAAATTATTATAAAAATAATTATTTTAATATAACTATAAATTTTTTATAATATAAAATAATAAAATAAAA